>PXIH01S0010099.1:0-10029 GCA_003024985.2 Euperipatoides rowelli | reverse complement strand
TAAGAGCGTCTTCTGTAATCTAATTGATCTTTTTTTTTATGTAAATATTTTCATTGTATATAGTTTTTCTTTTTTCACTAATCATCTTTTTATTTAAATGTAAATAAGGGCCATATCCTTTGTGGGCTAGGCCTGTATGTATGATTACCATTTGACTGAATAAATAATAAAGTTACATTTGCCACTGTATTTCCTGTTTTAAGTTTCCTTTTATTCCTTTTTACAACTAAATTAAAATTATTGTCTTCTTCTATGTCAATGTCTTCTTTGCTTCGATCACCAGACTGCTCCTGCATGCTTTGCAAAGCCTTGTTCTGATCAACACATGTATCCGCTTTTTTGATTAGTGGCTGTGATTGCTTTTCATTAACATTTTCATTCTGCAAAGCAAACTCCACCCACTCCCTTGCCATATTTTGTTCAGTTGATATTTATTCATCACTATCAGTTTGTACCATATTCTGTTCATTTTGAGCATCCTGTCTGTAATTTTGATATTTAATTTCTAGTTGGCTTTCTTGTGTTTCGTTGTAATTTGAGCCGAGCACACTCGCATAAGTTATTTTTTCTTTTCACAATGATTACTCCAGTTTTTATGTAATTATCATGATACTTTGTACTGTTCTTTCTCAATACTGGTTATAATTATATACTCCTCCGGCACTTCTGTCACATCATCAAAAGTATTCATAATTGGATCCCAATGAATACGTATTTCTATGTACTGCATTAAATCACCATACGTTGACGGTACTACAAATTGCTGCCTATAGGTAAGAAATTTTTCTTCTACTAATTTTTTTTGTTCAACTGTTTAAAATCTATCCTGAGATATCTGCCATTCTTGGGAAATATAGCCCTATAACCGCTTACTTCCCAATTATTTCCATGATAATTAAGACTACTTCAGAGTATTCATCCTTGAATCATCACTTTTGCTAAACAACGTAAATATAAAACGTTTATCATGATAAGCCGTTTTAAATATTTTGCTCCAATACTTTAAGCTGTTTAACAATTATTTGTATTTTTCAGAGTTGTCTTTAACATTTCTAACTGATATCTCATACTCACTCATACTCTCGCATATCTTTTCTCTAAAAAATATAAAATTTTTGTATCCAAGTTCTTCACGAGTTACTAGAGCGTCCACCATTATAACTGGAAGTATAGAATAATGATTAATTTTGATAAATCAGTTGTCAATTAGAAATATTAATTTTGATTGATTTAAGTTGACCAAACTATCTGCTTCAGATTGGCGAAAGTGTCGGAGTGCATCTAATAGTGAATAGTAACTACACTTTTTTTCTATTGTCTAACCTACCATATATAGATTACATTCTTTTATGACGTAGGACACTTTGATCTTCAGTTTAGTCTTGTGTGGTAGCAATTAGTTCTTGATTTTCAAGTCCTAGCAAGCATTTTTCAAAATAAGTGGATGATCCTAGCAATTAGCTCTGAAGTTCAGTTTTCAAGTCAAAAAAGATTAAAAAAATCACAATATATGTCATAGATTAAGGCATCATCCCATGTGTCAAACATAAATTTTATCATAAATTCATACATTATGTAATGTAAGTTATTCTATTAGAAGATATTTGTATTTACCATTTTGAATAACAGCTTAATAATATCAGTTTCACTAGTGTTTTTGAGACATGTGTTGTTCAGATTTTTTTCGTACACTTAGAAAAATAAAAATAGTTCATTACGGACAAAGATGGTAACTGAAGTAGAGCGATCTAGTGGCCTGCTTGGATCAGAAAGCGTCCAATGAAGTCACTACTCTTCATCCATTGAGTCAAGTTTTAAAAGTGACTTAAGACCAACTCAAGTCTGAGTTGATCGACTCATGTCTATGACTCTTAGTATATCAAATTATTAATCAGATTCGAGTTAATCCCTATATTGATAATGTAAGAATGAGTGGTTCCCTTTCTCTTTCTCTCTCAGGGGTCTAAAGTGAGTTATTTATGGCAAACTAATCATGCAAGAATAACTCACATTCATGCTTCACTCATGATGAAGGAATCATTCAATGAAAACT
This sequence comes from Euperipatoides rowelli, assembly GCA_003024985.2. NCBI lineage: Eukaryota > Metazoa > Onychophora > Udeonychophora > Euonychophora > Peripatopsidae > Euperipatoides > Euperipatoides rowelli. The sequence goes on along the minus strand of PXIH01S0010099.1, from coordinate 7,976 downwards.
CACAACTGTAAATCATTTGTGGTAAACAACTCATCCATTCATTATGAACAAATCATTCATAAATGAATCCCAGTTGTGAGTCAGTTGTGGGAACAAATCTTTCAAAAATAATACATCATTAATGTGACAGAATCCACTTGTGTCTGGGTATCAAACATTTCATTGCCTATTCCTCACAAATGGCATATGGGCTTAGATGCCTTTTTTTTTAATTATTTAAAGTCCTAACCTTACCCTTACTCTGAACCCTAACTCCAACTATGTTTGGAATTCACTATGCCCCATCCCTATAATAATAAAGAGATGCAATATACTTGTTTTATGATTAATTTGGATATTATGACACAACTTTTATTGGCCCAACCTTTAACCAGTCAACAGAATTTAATGATGAGTTTTGTGAAGAAGGGACACTGGTAAGTTTGAAGCCTAGACACTTGTCAGAATTCAATGAATTTTCTGAAAGAAAAGGTTTTGAGATAAATAACCAAATAATTTATTTGTAAGACTGATGTTTTGTGAGAACATATTAGCTTATTTCCCAGCATTTAATGGAATGTTGATTATCAAACATAGAGCTTATCCTAGTTCATTCTTATTTTTAATAATTAATCTTCCAATAAGAAACCCATCTAAGATAAAAGTGAAATAGAAAATGGGGAAATGCCAGACATTTTTGTTTCACTGCAAAAATGAATTTTTTCCCCCTTTTATTCTAAAATGTTTCTAATTCTTCTTGCAATTGATTTATTTGAAGTGGAGAATGAAAATAGTCAGAAGATAAAAAAAAAGAAACATATTAAAGTAAGAATGTTGAGTGCTTATCAAGAATTTTAAATACTCTTTGTAAAAGTTTTGAACTGAAGGCTAAAAATCCCTTCCATTTTTGTAAAGGATTATTGAACTATTGGTAAAATAGAGTTAGCTTTTTAACATTTAACAGTTCAAATATTTTCATGTCTCTGTGCATAATGTATTGATATTGTTTGCAACATCATTGATAATCTAGGTGATTGTATACTATTAAAAGAAGGAAAACGGATAAGAAAATGAAACAAATTATTGAATGAAACAATTTTTCTATATTTAATGTGACCCGCATTACATTAGTTGTTTAACCATTTTATTTTTAAATATTCTAATTTTTTTTTTTTTTTTTACTTAAAAATAAATCTCCCCTCCAAAAGGAGGAAATATGTATTTTTACTAGTTTGATAATCTTCCCAAAGGAACTGCGAATTACACTTAATAATTTAGACTAGGACTCCAGTATTGGTCAAAATTCAACCAATAAGAAATTCCTTTGTAAAAAGCCGCCACTCCTTTGTAAAAAGCCGCCACAATGCTAAACAATGAATGTTTTAATTTTATATTTAAATTTTAGCCCATTGCACTCACTCTCCATATAAACTTTAACTCTGCCAAATCTCGCACTCCTCCGTGCGCCCAATATGCTTAAAAAGGGAACCAAAGTTTTCCCTTCACATATTAATATATAGATAATAAACTAATTAGGTTGTGAAAGAGCCAACATACTCAATTAAAAACCCAGCTAGCCTCAGATAACACTTTCCCAAAGCTGGCTCTAACTGCGACATGAACCTGGAATGTCTACGCTTTATGTAATCATCCTCAAGTGAAAACATTCTGCACTAGACAGTCTATGCCATGAAGACGGGACATTATAACTTCTTCTATTTATGTAGGGATGATATTGGCTTATTTATTATTTGTAATCACTTAAAAATAAATAAATAAATGATTAAATGCTGCCCCGTCCTCGTGGCCAGTCTGTACCAATGTAGGCTGAAAGCGAGGACGAAGACAAAAGCTAAGACGTTCCAGGTTCGCATCTAACGAACTAGAATAATAAAATAGAGAGGCTAACCAGACGCCATCTTTTAAGTCAATTTTAAATTTGGACGCCATTAGGCTGAAGGTCAAGCACATACAACAACTTTTTTTAACATCTCAATTTGTTGCTTAAAAAATTAAACAGGAATATGAATAAAATAAATGTTTAATTTTCTCTTATTTAAGTTCTAATTATTACCTGAAGATTATAATTTGCTAGCGCTAATTATATAGGCATATAATATAATAAATAATATTAAGATTCAAAGTCTGAATACTGCATAATATATAACAATACAAAGTAAACATTTGAAAAAGTCAGCAAATCTAGTTCTTTAAATGCAGTATTAAAGCAATAAATTATACATCCGATCGAATAAATAAATTATGTATATATACTTACATAACTGTCGTGTTCTATAATTCTTAACAGTTATTCTTATTGGTTACATGTCTCTTGATTCTTTGAATCCTCAGCCAATCAACTCTTCTTGTTCTCACCACCCTCTTCAACTCCATTACCATACATCAGGAATGTAAATTCTAGTGATTCTAATAGAGAAAAAAAACACCATCCCAATTGAAGATCCACCTTAGAAAAAAATAAACATTTCAGGCTACCCTTAGATTGAACACCCAACCCCAGTATGCATCATATCAGGTCACCCTAGATGGTTTATGACTAACCTGCCAGAATGAATCGCCAAACTTTTAGAGGATGTTACACATTTTCAAAGTTTAAGACACAAATTGATATTTAGTAAAGAGTATGTGTATTGTATATGGTGAAACCTCAACCATGTGTTTTGGGTTCTGCATACCAAATGATGAGGCAGGTAAAAATAACATCATAACAAAACTATGAAACAATTAATCAAAAATTATATTTAAAATCAAATTTATTTTATATTTTTTAATTCTTCTTTAATCCAGATTTATAAGTTGGCAGGTCAGTCTGTCAATGGGTAGGGTAGCCAGTGGGTGTCAGTTGGTGAGTGGGTAGGTTGGTAAGAAGGTGGGTGCCAGTAGGCATGAAATTCAGTGGGTATGTCACTAGATGTATAGGTGAGCCAGTAGTTAGGTCAGCTGGTGGGTAGGTTGGTTCGTAAATCTGTTGATATGTAGGTAGGTCAGTAGACTAAATGGTATTGTTGGTCGGTTTGTAAATTTGTCAGGTGGTAAATGGTTGGTGAGTTGGTCAGTCAATAGGTCATTCTGTCAGTCATCCATAGGAGAGTCAGCCAACAGATAAATCAAATGGTCAGTCAGTCAATAGTTTGATCAGTCATCAGTTGATAGTTCAGTTGTTACTAGGTTGGTCAGTCAGACAGTTGATAGGTTGGTTGATAGATCAATAGGTCAGTCATTTGATAGGTTGATCAGTCAGTCATTTGATCGGTAGGTTGATAGGTTAGTAATACAATCAATCTGTTGGTCAATAGGTCAGTCGGTCAATAGGTTGATAGGTAAAATGTTAGTTGGTCGATAGGTCAGTATGTCTGATAATAGATCAGTATGTTTATTAATTTGAAGTATGTAAATAGGTAAGTATGTTTGTTAAGAAGCTGTTTGGTTGATATGTTGTTCAGTAATTAGGTTGGTCAGTTGATAGGTTGTCAGTCGATAAGTTTGTTGGTCAGTCCATAAGTAATTTATTAGGTATGTCAGTTGATAGATCAGTCAGTTGATAGGTCAGTCTTCTGATAGGTTGGTCACTTGATAGGTTGGTTAGTCAATGATTTGATTGGTTAGTAAGTTCATCAGTCACAAGGCTGATCAGTAATTTGATCAGTCAGTAAACAGATCAGTTGGTCAATAAGTTAGTAGATTGGTCAACTGATAGGTTGGTCAATAGGTCGGTTGATGGGTGGTTTATAGGTCAGTTGCTGCATCAGTCAATAGGTTGTCATATATTAGGTTGGTTATGGCAGCCAATAGGTTGGTCAGGAAGTCATGGTAGGTTAGTCAGTTGTGTCATCAGCTGGTTGGTCAGTAGGTTAATTGTTTGATAAGTTGATCAGTTGGTCAGTAGTTCACTCAGCATTTGTTTGATCAGTTGGTCAGTAGGTTGATTGACAAGTCAATAGGTCAGATGATAAGTCAATAAATATAAAGACCAATTATTAGATAAATAGACTGATTGATAGATAGATAATTCAGGTTTGCTTGTTTTTTTTTAAAAAATAAGTTCCCCCTAACATGGAAAACTATAATTTATTGACATAATATATACAATTGCCTCACTTGGAAGTACAATCAAAGGTTTTCATCCATAAAGTTTTTCTGAGTTTGGTTCTTGTAAAGTGCAAACCTCCTATTTCTGGCTTAACCATCTTTAAGACCCTGGCTACAGTGACATATTTTTCTTACACTCAAGATCTAATGGTCTATTCATGCAAAGAAAAATGTCACCTTTCACCTGGGCCTGGAAAAAAACCCAGATAGGTACTGGAAACCCCAGAAATTCAACCTGTCCCTGGGACCACATGTCTTGAGCTGTGGCAGACTTTGTTCTCCCAATTGGACCACCACAACTATACAATAGATAAGTCAATTAATAAGTCAATAGTATATAGTCTAATAGATAGATTGTCTGGCTGATAGATCGATTGATTGATAGATAGATAGATAAAGCAATATATATATAGAAATATAAACTGGTTGATAGATAGATGCATGATCAGTCAATAGATAGATACATTGACTGGTCTAATAGACCTGTCGATATAGATACTGTGGATACAAAGAATTGTTGATCTAGATAAATAGAACCATCACTATAGATAGATACATAGATCAGTAAAAATAGATAAATACATAGACCCATCAATGATATATGTATAGACCAGTCAATACAGCTAGATACATAGACCGGTCTATATAGCTAGATACATAGACCGGTTGCTATAGATACAAAGACCGGTCAATATAGTTGGATACATATACCTGTCAATATAGCTTGATACATAGACCGGTCTGTATAGCTAGATAGATAGACTGTTTGTAATTGGTAGATAAATAGACCTGTCGATTGATAGATAGATAGACTGGTCAATCAATAGATAGATTGATCGGTCAAGTTTTCTGTATAATACCTATATAGAGTAGGCTATATTGCCTGAAAAATATGCTAATTTGTTTGCTTCTCTGCATTTAATAAATATATATTTTTTAAATTTGATCCTTGTTTACAGTTTCAATAATGGAAATAAATTGCAGGTTTAAGTATATAACAGGCGAATTTCCATAACATTATGGTAGACATTTCCCCCCTTGAAATAAATTCCGCTGGTGATGTTTAATAATTAGATGTGTCCCTATTTTGGATTAAATTAACTCAACAGTGAACACACTAATTCAGCATGACCATCACTCCCAGACAATTAATAAATTAATTAATTAAATAAGTAAAATACAATATTTTTTTTGTTTGTTTAAATCTTAAAATACATTAAATTACACATATAAATGTTGAATTAGGGCCTTCAGGCCTAATTGAATGGTAAGATGTTGCCGCTCCGACAATCAGGTTAGTCGCCGATTCAAATCCGAGAGATGCCTTTTCCCGGATTAGACATAGTAAAGGTTTAATTTGTTTTTTTCACCATTTTACAAAACTAAGAAATAAACGATTCTACATGAAATTGCAGTATGTACCAGGAAGAAATAAAGCATGTATTTATTTATTTATTTAAAAATAAGTATTATTATATCATGTCTAATATGATTAGGGCTTTCCCCGGATTCGAACCAACGGCCAGTTTGGTCACTGGAGTGCTGAGTNAGAGTGCTTTACTGGCTCGACTAGTCACTTGTATTTATTTTTTTAAAAATAACTTACCTGAAGGAATATTATGTTTATTTACACTTTCTACGATTGATAACTATATATGAATATAGACAAAAAATCTCCAGCTTATTGATATCAAAATAAAACTCGCTATTTTCCACACTGGTGTGTCTAGAATCAAACATACGACCCTTTAAATGCACTAGCTTTTGCACCAAAAAGCCTAGACCACAGGAGCTTTACAAAGCTTGTATTTATTTTAATTAGAAATTATTTTAAAAAAAAAAAAGTGACCTGTCGTTGACAGGAGATCTTTATTTTAATAGAAGACGCAATTACAGATACTCGTTCAACATACAGACAATATACTAGTTCAATTTCGATAAATTCCTACTTGTTTTCAAGGTTCTTGTGTGAGGCAGGGTACCGGGTTTAAAAAAACCCTGCCAAGGTGCAATCAGCCAGGGAAAGAAAACTTTCCACAACTGCCTCAACTGAGACGGGAACCTGGAATGTCTCAGCTTATGTCGTCGCCCTTGCAGTTAAAATCTTTATCGCTATGGAACGTGCCACAAGGACGGAACTTTAATTTGAAAAATTGTGCAATTTTTTTTTGTTTTTTTTTTGTTGAGAATCTTCCGGAGGAACTGCGTGTCTTTATCTATTGTTATTTACAAATTTACAATGTTTCATTATTTACACTATGTACATTATATATATCGTATACTGTTATGATTATTACAACTATTTATTTTTGTGTAAATATAACAATCTTCTTCATTACTGCCTTGTACAGCACTGCCATCTATCTTGAACTTTTCCCAGTATCGTTCAACCAACAATAATCTGAGGAAGCCATCTTGCCTGGGAGATTACTGCAAGTTCAAACTTAAGCCAACTGTGGAAAATATATTTCTCAAGCGTTACTACTCAAACCTAGTGATAATGAAAGAAGAAAAATCCCCGGAGCCATACGACTACAAAAGAAAATTATATTATCCCTCAGCTGCGGGCCGCCCGGGGATCGATCTTTCGTTGGACCACTGGAGCTGTACAATTGTGCAAATTTGTATTATAATAAATGGAATCCTTTCACCCTCCAAGGTAAAACATATATATTTTTTTTAATCAATTAATCACAGAATAAAGACCCGTCTGACCTCCACCAATTCTGCTTACTAACAAAGCATTTCAGTCTTTTTTGTTGTTGTACAAACATTAATCAAACCAATTTAAGATAATGAATTTGCTAACAGGTTTCCGGAATAGAAATATATTGCTAAATTGGTGGAGTGTTTGAGGAGTAGGGATTTGTAATATATTAATTATAGGATTAAAGATATGGGGTTAAGAAGCTTTTATTAGTGGGTAACTTTGGAAATTTTTATATTAAAACAAGTTCGAGTATATTGCCTACAAGAACTAGGCTTACTAATATAGGACTATTAAAAACAGGAAGTGTTATATCCAATATGTAAAAAACGGGATGAAACTTTGGAGCATATATGAAATTGTGGGTAAGTAAGGGAAACAACAGGTATTTTTTTTCTTTTTGTATGGCACTAATTTGTGTCATGGCCCATCTGACGGCTGAGGCAAATCGTACAAAATAGTCTATTTACATATTAATTATTTATACATATTTACAGATATACAGATACATATTAACATGCTGACGATTGGGATACAACAGTGATGTGTCTTCAGAGTTGACTCGCTGAGGTTCTGTGGTAACGTTCATCGTATATGGAACTTTGAAATTCTCTATTTTCAGAACACAAAGTTGGAAATTCAATCTTGCTGATTGAAAATTATCCTACTCTCCCTGTCTTTCGGAAAGAAAGACAATTGGGATTTCGGGTCTGACAGCACGAGCCTTGAACCTGGCTCATACTGACACCAAGGGACACAAAGTACCACTTCTCAAACCACTGAGCCACCTCCCCTCGGCAGGTATTTCTTTTGATAGGATTATGGATAGATATGGTATTGGGGAAATTAAGGTAATATGTGATTTTCGGAATATTCCAAGAAGCTGATGTTGACTTTATGGTTTGCAATATGGAAGTATAGAATTGTAATGATATTCCAACTTGAGAAAACTTAAGTTTCTACAGAATGATCTCAAATGAAATTCATAAACTTTTTACAAGGGATTTGTTCACTCTGATACACAAATGATGAATTCTAGGATAGTCATGTATTGTATATATTTTTTCCGTATTAAATTGGATTGTTTCCCAAGGATATTAAGATTGGATTTCACTTATGGGTGGACTTGGATGGGGATAATTTGATTTCTGGAATAGATTGTATAGGGTTGATTATAAAG
>PXIH01S0010086.1:4836-15308 GCA_003024985.2 Euperipatoides rowelli | reverse complement strand
GTGTCAGGTGACAACAGACTCGATCGTGTCATTTGGATTTAATTTCAGACAGCGCCATACACGTAACAACCTATCTGTCAGACCTAGCGTTCAGACCAGATCGGCAAATAAATCATTGTGTATGGCGGCCTTAAATGTTTCTATCTGACATAATAATCACAATAGGATTAAACATATTACAGCCCCCTTCAGGACTCTCAAGGTATATAGGGGGCCATGTCCCCAAGTGTGAGAAGCACTGCAGTAGAAAACAGGGCTTCAGGTATAATACTATTTACCAGCTTTGACTATTAGACATATATAGATATTATTTTGTAAAATATGAAAACTAATACAAGCTGAAAAATCTTGAAATTAATTTTCAGAAATCGAAAACCCAGAAAATGATTAATTGAAAAAAAAAAAAAAAACATTTCCAATTGAGGAAATAGTTTTACTTTTATCAATCCAATTATTGATCTCTTACTTTCCATTTTATGTTTTTTATCTCCTTATTCAGTTGATTTCCTATAATAATCAATAGTTCTGAATTAGAAGGAAGGCTAATAGTTTCGTTTTATTTTCAACTTTAAATTCAGTAACAAAAATATAAAAGATGCAAATTAGAATAATTATTCTAGTTAACTGAAATTTTCAACTTTTATTGCAAAATATGTTTAGCGTCATCAGAATTTGAGGGAGGAGGGGTAGATCTTCTCTACCTTAGCATCATGATTAATTCACACACACACCCACCTCCACACAAAATTTAATTATTTCTATTTTTTTTTTTTTTTCATTTTAGGGCCATCTTAGCAAATAATTTATTTCCAGAAAGAAAAAAAATATGGGAAATTTTATTTTATTTTATTTTATCAATAGGAATAGTTTATTTTAAAAATAACATTTTTCTAGTCCAAATAAATACATTGATTTTTAAATTTCAAACTATGTAATGATTTTTTGTATTTGTAATCAAATTTGGAGTAAATTTCAGAATACGAACCAAGATGGCTATTATTAATCAAAAACTTAGTTCAAGCCACATGATGCTCTAATATTAAATTTATCCTGACCTAATTTAAGAAACAAGTGACTTTCACAATATATGTATTTCATAATTTATTAACCTGATTTAGAAGCTCAATACCAAAAAAAAATATAATGTATAATGTAAAACAATAAACTACAGATTGTTTATTAAATCAAAAAGTTTTTCCCACACTTGTATATACTGTTACAAGCATTTCCAGTGTCCACAATGCACAGATCAACTCAAATGGCAATCTGGATATACTTAAACTCTTCTCACACTTGTATACACTGTTACAAGCATTCCCAGCATCCCTAGCATGCAGATCAACTCAAACACATATGCTTCAACTCTTCTCATATTTGTATTCCCAGCTTCCACAGTATGCAGATCAACTCAAACACCTATCTGGATATGCTTCAACTCTTCTCACACTAGTTTACACTTTTACAAGCATTCCCAGCATCCACAGAATACATATCAACTCAAACACCTATCTGAATTTGCTTCAACTCTTCTCACATTAGTAAACATTGTTACAAACATTTCATGCATACATAATAAGGATATCAAATCAAAAAAACAAATTGGATTTACTTCAACTCTTCTCACACTTGTATAAACTGTTACAAACATTCCCAGCATCCATAGCTTGCAGATGAACTCAAACACCTATTTGGATATGCTTCTATGCTTCAACTCTTCTTACAATTGTATACTGTTACAATCATTCCCAGCATCCACAGTGTGCCGATCAACTCAAACACCTATCTGGATATGATTCAACTCTTCTAATACTTGTATACACTGTTCTAAGCATCCAATTAGCCATAGCAAGCAGATCAACTCAAACACCTATTTGGATGTGCTTCAACTCTTCTCACAATTGAATACACTATTACAAGCATTCCCAGTGTCCACAGAGTGCAAATCAACTAGAAAACCAACCTGGATATTCTTCAATTAATCTCATACTTTTATACACTGTTACAAGCTTTTCCCAGCATCCACATAATGCAGATTAACACGGAAACCAATCTTGATATGCTTCTATTTTTCTCTGTTCAGAAACTAGAAGACATTAAGCTAAACATTATTTCCAGTAGCATGACCCTTCACAAACACAGGTGCTTACATGTGTGGAGGTTCCTTGACAAAAAATCCCTGAATCATTGAATCAGAGAAGACAGCCCAATTGCAAGCCCGGAACAGTCACCTGACATCATTCTCTTTGGATTTTTTTTTTATGTTGCGCTGCCAAAATGACTAAATCTATGCAAAACAGATAACTAGCATGGATGAATTATGGGACAGGATTGTCCAAGCTTTAAACCTGTGTTCAAAGGCACTCTTAAACAATGTTTGAAGAGAAATTGAGTAAAGACTAGATCTCTTTAAAGCTACAAAAAGAGCATAATGTGCAAGTTTACTAGTCATGATCCTAAATGTTTGTAAATAAAACAATTTGAGTTAACAAACAGTTTTTCAATGTCTCTTTTAGTTTTTTTGTGTATTGAGGTTCTTAGGGGGATAAATTATGAACAGCCTGCTTATCCTATCCCCAAGTCTATGGTGAAAATAGTTTAAAGGTCTTACCAACCAATAAATAATATGGAACCTATCCCCCAGATTACTCCTCTGTAATATTGCCTGGACTAATTTATGCAAAATATTACTAACGATACACATAAATATGTATATTAAGAAAAATGGGGAAATTCTAAATGTTGGGCAATGATCAACTATGTTTGGAATTGACTTTTTTTTTTTCCTCAATAGTAAGAATAAATTTTACAAAGTATGTTAAAATTATAACATTGTTTGTGTAATTTAATCAGAGCATAATCAAACTACACTAACCTTCAACCTAAATGCCGGTTGTATAGTTTTTTTTTTATCTCATCATATCTCTAAAAAAAAAAAATTAAAGTCTATTTTTTTTATAGCTTAATATGTCTTTAATAAATCCCTGTAGTTTTTTTTTCCATTTAAAATCGTTTAATATTAAGTATTTTAAAGATTCCCAGAGATGGTAAAATTCTCTAAACCGCCATAGCCATTTCCTATGTTAATTATTTGAAAAGCGCCAACAGAGAAGCTGAACGCCATTGTATGTATAAAGTAGGGTATAAGGATCGGCGGTTTTAAAAATCCCCAGATTAATCTCATTTAAATCACTTATTTATTTTACTAGAGGAAGGATGTAAAATTTGAACAAAACAAAAATGAAGTTTCTATCTTACCTACAAATGATTCTATAGACGATTTTCTATTTATGTTCCTAGCAGTATTGCACTTCTTGAAGTTCGGCGAGTGAGTCGCGAATGGCTAGCGTGCTGACATATACACTTTGATCTAGCCTTGTACACTGGCATCTAAAGTTGATTGGATGTTGAATGACTATTTTGATATGATGTATGAACCTTTATCTATTGATTTAAGTAAATTGGTGAGTCGTTTTGCGTACTTCATCACTGGCGCACTCAAGAGCTGAATTTTGAACATTTCAAAATATCAAAAAGAACGCTAAATAAGTCCTATTTTTGCATTTGCCTGGTGTAATGCTTGGTATTAATCAAAAATACACCTATTAATGAACTGTTCATTAATAGGTATATTTTTGTTAAAAATATGTGTGATGTTTTTTTAATCTTATATTTGATACGCTACGTTAGTAAGACATTTTTTGAATGGGTCAAAGGTGAGGTTGACCTTTGACAGATACTAGCCTTAGTTTTAGTAAATTAACCGTTCAAAGTTGGTATGACATATGGAATTGTTCCTTAGACATCCAATCAACTTTTGATGCCAATGCACAAGGCTAGATCAAAGTGGATACATCAGCACGCTAGCCATTCGGGACCTCACTCACCGAACTTCAAGAAGTGTAATACCGCTAGGAAAGTAAATAGAAAATTGTCTATAGAATCATTTGTAGGTAAGATAGAAACTTCATTTTTTTTTTGTACAAATTTTACATCCTTATTCTATTAAAGTAAATAAGTGATTTAAATGAGATTATTCTGGGGATTTTTAAAACCGCCGATCCTTATACCCTACTTTATATATACAATGGCTCTGTTGGCGCTTTTCAAATAATTAACATAGGAAATGGCTATGGCGGTTTAGAGAATTTTACCGTCTCTGGGAATCTTTAAAATACTTAATATTAAACGATTTCAAATGGGAAAAAAACTACACGGATTTATTAAAGACATATTAAGCTATAAAAAAGAAAAGAAAAATAGACTTTAATTTTTTTTTTTAGAGATATGATGAGATAAAAAAAAAAAAACTATACAACCGGCATTTAGGTTGAAGGTTAGTGTATATCAGTGTTGGACTTTTTTTTCACTTGCCCAATGGTATTTGCACGAGTCGGCATATTATCATTCTCTGTGTTTAAATTTTTTAATATTTGTTCATCTATGGTGAATTTCTTTATCACAAAGATGAAATAAACTATAATAAGTCAATCCATTAATAGTTGGACCAGTTTGGAAGTCATAGCAATTCCTATTTTTAGTTCCTTTTGTGTTAGTCAAGAAGTAACACTCAACACTAACTTTGGAACATACATTCCAATGTTAGGATCTCTTCTACAGATGTTCAACTCTGGGTAAAAAAACTTTTTTTCACATATTTAACATAAGGTGTGTGACAACATACATTATTCAGTGATGCAAGGTAGTTAGAAACAAATTTCTCAAGGTACCAGTCATCAGGGTGATCACCCATAGTGTCGGGAGTCAAGGACACCTACCATTGACAATCACATTATAAATATGCAGTTCAACTTAATTATAAAAATTAAACATGACTAACAAAATGTTATGCAACATCATTTATATTGAGTCATGCTTTCATTTTAATATTATTATTTAAAAGATTGAAACTGATTTAATTTATTGTATCATATCGGTCAGTAATACTGCCCGCCCAGCAAGAGCAACCAACTACCGGTATAACGGCCTATACCAACCATGTTATGGACAATATACTATGGCTTGCACCTAGCCGCACAGAGCCTGTGCATAATAACACAAGACATTACAACACAAACAACAATGGACAAAAAAAAAAACAAATACACATTTACTAATTAAAATTTAGTTTCTTCTATTGATCTTGTTTGAATTTGCAATTTCAATTCATTTTTTTTTCTCCTTTTCTTCTTTCTACTAATATTTTATAATACTGATGATTCTATATTTAACTGGGGTGTTAGAAAACAAAAAGGGGAAAAAATTATTCCATCTTTCATTATTGGACCAATGTTGTGGTTGAGCAGTTTTCAAGAAATCAAACTGTGAACCCAGACATTATGGTTCTGAATTCAACATAGTGCAAAGTCATATTGACATTTTGTTTTTAAAAAGAAAAAAAAAAAAACGTTTAGTATGAAACAGACTATTTTGCTTTAGGCTCTATTATATCTTGAGGCATAAGTGTCATTAAAAGGGAGGGTGACAGGTGGAACTTCCCAACTCCAACTTTGGATGAAAGTCCAAAAGTTGGAAAAATTTGATTTTGCCAATTAGGAAAATCTTAGATGAAGTAGAAGGGAAAACATTTAGTAAATTTTTTTTAAAAAAAATTAATTGAAGATTTGTTTGTACTGGATGGGAATTTATAAATGAACAACTAAGGAAAAATAACATTTTGAGACACTAATGTGGATCTGAAGATACAATGCAAAGACCCGGTCACCCAGTAGCTGTTCAATAGATTTGATTTGGGAAATTGAGGAGTCAGAATTATAGAAATACTCATCCACCACCCCCTCCCCCACAATAATATTATCTGTGACTTTTTTTTCAGGGATTTTATTTATTACTGGAAGGGGTAAACAATAGGGACACTAGGTGGAATTATGCACTTTAATAATTAGGTAGATTTAAGTTTTACATTTTGTTAATACATCAAAAATCTAGAAATTACTTATTGATAAGTAATCCTAGGGTTGGGTATTACTCACCATGAGTTGGAGTTAGGGTTGAGGGTAACAGTTAAGGTTAGAGGTTTAAATTACTTATTTATTATATATATTTAAAATAGAATGTAGCTTTGGTGGCCATTTTGAAAATGATGTAAAACCTAAAACTGAAATTTGCTCAAGGATAATATTTTTTTTCGTTGATAGTAAAAAACAAAAGAGCACTCTGGGAAAATGTTGACAATATTTTCATGCATTTTTCGAACAAAATAGTAATGAAATTTATTTATCTCATTTGATGATATAATAGAATTTCGATATTTTTCTTTACCAAAATTTTCTGTTTTTCTTTATCACAAGATACGGATTTCATTTGAAATAGGTAAACTCTAAGGAACGGATGAACTCAGGTTATCAATTACTTTATTACAAAACTGATTTGACTTGAGATATTACATAAATGCTCAATTTTTTTCCCCCTTTATTTTATTTGATAAGGCACCCTGCCATTTTACTGTCAACCTTAATCATTTACAAAAATCAACGTATGATTCAATCTGTGGTTGGATCATTAATCTAATCCTTGGAGGACTCGACTTCAATCCACAAAATGTAGAATTGAAAAGTTGTGGGGAGAAATAAATATTCTTTTTATATGTCTGACTAGGCAAAGAGTTTATAAATTAAATATTATCATAAAAAAAAAAAAGATCAGAGATAGAAGAAACATGATACTACCTATAAATATTTAATTACGACGATGTCATTTTAGATTTGGTCATTTGATGGAACTAATGACAAGCACGATTAAAATGAAAAGGGAAAAAAATGTTGAGGGATGATAAGAATAAATTGAAATTCTTTTAATGTGATCAGCTATTTGAATAAAAAAATAGATGTATTTGATATTTATGACCTTTCATTAAATTTCTCAATTTTTTCTTCATTAAATATGTTTACAGGAGGTTCAAACAAAACTCTTATGAAACCTGTAGCTCATTTAAAGTTTAATGGAAGCTGAGGCATGCCATGACTGTTTGGTAGCCAGGCTGNACTGACTTTTGCTACCCCCTTGATAAATATTTTGATAAGCTTTTTTTTTTTTAGTTGGCTGTACGTTTTGTTCCCTTTGTAATAATTTAATAACCTGTCATTAAAGTCAAAATTAAACATACAATAACAGATGACTTTATTTACACCCCCTGCCCCACCCAACCGTGCACTTTCACATCCCACCTACCCTGCATGCCCCACATACCCTACACCCCTGCCCCACCACATCCCCTCCCCATAAAAAAATGTTTGGCACCCCATGTGGTGGTACCCAGGGTGCCCCCCCCCCCACTTGTATGCCTCTGAATGGAAGGGTTCTTGTCTGTTTAAATCATTTTCATAAACAGAGATGTCTATGCGCCAAGTACATCAGATGAAAATAATTCAAGGTGTGTGGGAGTCGGGGCGAAAATGTATATTTTGGCTGTATATTTTTTAATAAGCTTTTTTTTTTTTTTTTTGGTTGTATGGTCGTTTTACTAAGAAGAATAGACAAATAATGTATATTTTTCATTATAAATATTTTGATAAGTTGTTTTTTTATATCTCGATACTTCACACTTGTAATATTATTAAAGATAGACAACTTTATATTAAATACCAGCATTTTCGGTTGGTGTAACTCATCCACAGGTTGTGACTCGATACTTCACACTTGTAATAGTATTAAAGATAGCCCTTTATTATTATTAGATACATGTAATAATATTAAACTATGCCTCCAGTGTTGGTCGAAATTCGACCAATAAGAAATTCCTTTGTAAAAAGCCACCACAACGCTAAACAATAAATGTTTTAAATTTTATCTATAAATTTTAGCTATTGCACTCCCTCTCCATATAAACTTTAACTCTGCCAAATCTCACATTTCTTTGTGCACCCAATATGCTTAAAAAGGGATTCAAAGTTTTCCCTTCACATATTAATATATAGATACTAACATTTTATGCTAATCTAATTTTTCTTGGAAGGGTGGTTGACTTCCCCTTTGCCCCCCCCCCCTTTGTGGATGCACTTGATATGTAAATGAGTTCATACCTTTCCGCAGAATTGTGTCCATAATAAAGGAAATTGCTCTATACAGTAGCCAATAAATTTCTTCTTATTTACAACAGTTATGTTTTTTTGTTGTGTAAAATCTTATTTTTTTTTTGGCTTGATTATCGCCAACACCCGCCTGACGGCTGAGGCAAATTGTCTCGACGAGAAACTATTACACTATTACACACAGACAATACACACACATATATGTGTAAAATATATATTTTTTACTTTATTTACCACTTTACAAAAATCCATTTTCAAACACGATGTTTTCAAACTAAAGTAATTGGGACAAAAACAATAGTAAGCTTACTCTACTTAGTAAATTTTAAATATGTTTAGTTCAATTGATAACAAGACAGAAAGCAAACACATAGTTCTTTATAAAAGTTGGATTTTTTTTTTTCAATAATATGGACAATGTTGGATGGCATTCCCAGTGCAAAGGATCTTATGATGCAATATCCATCTTTACGCAACGGCTTGCATAGATGCATAATTGAACCTTTATACATCATAATTACAGGCTTAACATAAACCACCTAAAATTCTAAACAATAATTATTGACTTGGAGTTTTTCATATAAATTAATTAAACATATTAATAATATTGTAGCAATAGGGTTGTGTCATCTGGATGACAAATTAATACTCCAACCCTTTGTGTGTCTTTGGCAAAAAACAGTAATTAATCTTATAGTTCAGTTTATCCAAGTGTTTCCTTCTACTAGGCTTAAACTTTAAGTTACAACCCCTGCCACACCATTCTGCTTTATAAATACCATCACATTCCCTTATGTCTTGGAAATTTGACTTAAAAAATGACAATTGAAGCATAGATAACCATATCTCAGTCTCATTTTTAAGATGCACCACCTTCCCTCTCCCATGATGAATATACATCCATACCCTTCCCAAATTTCCCTTTGACACTTGTAATTGTAGTTTAAAATAACAATCATTGGATTGGACTTTTACATAAATAAACTGATATTATGATTTGAACTAGAAAAATGAGATTATTTAATATTTGTTAACTGTTACCCCTCACTCCTACATCCCAACACCCTTTTTTTTTTCAAAAGTGGTCTTGAAACATTATTACTTTAATACACTGCTTTACTTTCCAGCAAATCTTTGCCAGGATAATTAAAAAAAACTTTATGTTGGACATACTATGCTAGGCTAACGTTGAAATAAACATTATTTAAATCTAAAGTTGAACAGAATTTGGCACCCCCGAGTTTAAAGTATGTCCTCAATCCTCATCAGAGGAAAATGGTACAGCTCAATTTGTGTGTTGATCTTTCTAAGTCAATCACAATCCTAATATTTAAATTATTTCTTTGAAGTACCACCAGTATGGGTAAATTGCAACATAATGCATATTTTATTATACCTTTTTTTTTTTTCAAGTTTGGCTATTTTTACTTTAGTGGTTCAGGCATGGAGTGGGGAGTGTGATAATTTCTCTGGGATATATTTTCTTTATTGATAAATTTAGGCTCTTTTGGAGCACATTAGCTCCAGTCATATTGCCTACATCCTCTATTAAAATATTTTTGTTGTGATGACTATCGATTCCCAAGCCATCAATCTTAAACAATCGATGCAATTCAACTTCTAATTTCAGAGGAAGTGAATGGCATATGATGGTTGAGAATAGTAGATCTTGTTCATATTAATCAATTCTTTTCACTGTGATTGCAATGGTACCTGGAGTTTGGAATAGTAAAGGTAAGATGTGATTTAGTCCTCTGCCTTTATTTATGTTTGTATCTTGTTTATGCTTTACAAATGGTACATTATTAAAATACTCAGTTATTTACACTATTGGAATGTTCATTTCTATTTATTTCTGCCTCTGTTCCACACACTATATGTTTTTGTGTTTGTGAGTACATCGAGGAAAAAAACCCACTCAATTGTACATGAAAATCATTCAGGCCTAGCTAGCGGTCATTAGATCAGTGCCAATAATAATTGGACTTTTTTAAAGCAACTCTTTGTTTTCAACTAGGTTAGAAATCAGAAAATCTATATATGGAATTCAGTTAAAAATGGCCCTACATAGTTTTCTGTTGAGAATGCAAAGGGCCAATAGATATAATAAAACAGGCTATTACATTGTGCCATTAGATTTTATTTAAAATTTAAATACAGAAGCAATCTCAGATGAATTAACTTTAAGTTTGATCAAACAAGTTTAATTCTAAATATAGTTCTAATTGCACATTTAAAGTTACTGTATGTCAAACAATCTATAAATATATCCTATTTAATAAAACAATAACAATAAGTCACTCTTTATAGAAAAGCGTTTGTGCAAGAGTCTCACGCACTGTGATTTCACGTTCTTAGCAGTAAATATTATTATTAGCGTTAATTACTATTAAAAAAATTATAAATATAATTATTAATAAACTA
>PXIH01S0010053.1:4556-16184 GCA_003024985.2 Euperipatoides rowelli | reverse complement strand
AAGGGTCACCTGCACAAAATAGTAATAAAAGGTAGCAAAAATTTGTTAAACACTTATAGTTCAGAATATCTTGTTAAGCAAAGTATTAATTCAAGGAATAAATCCAGAGGATTTATTCTGTTATTTGCTAAATTTATTTAGTAAATGACACATATTTTTGTAAAAACTGTAAAACTTTTTAAAGCATTTGTTAAAAATAATAGAATGCAACCTTTGTTATCTAATATTTTTTTAATTTGCTTCAAGATATTATGAAAACATTTTTTTAATATCATAAAATATATTGTAGCAACAAGTTTTATTTAAAAATGCTCTAGAAATATGATGTTTGAAATACTACAATTCCATAAAAAGTAACTATGAGCAGTCTATAGGAATTAACATCTCTTCATAAGAATATAACTTTATGTGATGATAGTTTATAATTATTTGCTCTTTGTGTATGAAAATCAAGAAGATTTAAAAAATTAAATGGCACCACTAATTTTTAAAATTTGCCTTGTTTCAAAATATTACTGATTTTTTGTTTGTGGGTGAGTGGTTAATTCAAAATTGTTTAAACATGCTGCAAGTTCTTAATTTAATTAGTTTTAATCCATAACAAGATTCATCAATGAAATCTTTTTTTTTAAATACAATAATAAATGAATTATTACAATTCCAATTTTGAAACCATTTGTGTTAATGACAATAATCAATAATTTTTTTTTTACATTTAATTTTTTTTTAATGTCAATGCTTTTTAATATTAAATTTTGCTAAATTTAAAGGATATAAAAAATGACATACCCTAAAAATACAAACCAATTCTTGTTCTAAAGTTTAAAAATAAGTTAAAAAGTGTTAAATTTTTTTGCCCCTTAAATAATTTTTTTTTTGTATTAAAATCTGTTTAATATATTAATTGTTCCTTTAACTTATATGATAAATTATGTTTTTTTTTTTGGTAAGTAAAAATTTATAATAATATATTTCTCTTCTTTTAACCAATTTATTTTTTCTAGTACCTACTGTTAATAACTGCGTTCCAAATAAATGCCAATCTGGAACTATATGTATTCAAACAAATGATGGTGTGTTATGTGAATGTCCAGACCGAAAAAGGGTTCCAGTTCCTGGCACTGCATGTAGTAAGAATAAAAACCTTTAATAACAATACTAATCTTTAAATTTCAGTCAAACATTTATTAACAATGTCTTTACTTCAGGATAGTAAAAGCTAATAAATACAGTAGGTTTTCAAAACTCCACCATGATTACTTATCTTCATCATGCTTGTTTTTGTTATGTCTGTATCTCTTGATTAAAATTTTTTTTTAATATTTTTTATTAGATAGTTTTAAAATAATATGACTACCATACCAATTTTTATGTTTACACTGTATGTACAGTAATATAAAAAATGATATTATTACAAAATATATTTTCTTGCAAATTGTTTATTTATGTTTCTTGCCTTTAAGTTTTTTTAACAACCTTTATGTTTAAAAAAAAATATCTGCGTTTTTAAAAAAAATGGCTAACATATTTTCTTTATTAGAATATAGTAATTGTTTTTACAAATCTACTTTTTTTTTTTTACTTTTTGAATTTCTTTTTCTGGAAACATATTTATTAAATTTTAAATTTCAGTGTTTTTAATTAAATATAACTGTTTAAAGATTTATTATACTATTCAACAAATATTTGCTTAAAATATCGGCAAAATAATTTGTTCTGTTAATTAAAGCTATATAAGGCTCAATAAATTCTGATATATAAAATTTAAGTTCTAGTTTATCTTAAACAGTCAATTTTTAGTGGGAAAACAAAGAATTAGGTAAAGGATTCGGTAAGCTGTATTGCAACAGAATTCGTTTGCGTGTTTACACTTGTCCACATCGCAATGCATTGCACAACTTGTTCTAGAAAAGTATCCAGTGTAAATGTGGCTTTAGAGAATTAGTAACTTTAGTTAAAAAAAATAACTAGATTTGTGCAATTATAAATAAAATTTAACTTTATCCCGAATGAAATTTGTTATTGAATAAATTAATGGAATAAAGCAATATATTAGTACTAATTCATTTCCTTTTCCTTTTTAAAAAAAGGAACTAGTTTCCTTTCTTTTTCTTTTTTTTTTTAAAAAAGGAACTAGTTTCCTTTCCTTTTCCTTTTTTTTAAAAAAAGGAACTAGTTTCCTTTCCTTTTTCTTTTTTTTTTTAAAAAAGGAACTATTTNCATTCTTTAATAATATTACAATTGTGAAGTATCAAAAGTTCCATACAACTAAAAATAAAAGAATATTTTAAAAATAAAAATCCCCCCGCCCTCTCGTGCATTTTTTCTGCTGACGACAATGACTGTAAATACATTTTTCTGTAACAGATATAGAACTTTAATATTTTCCAAGTAAATTTAGCTTAAATTGCTAAAATATATTTAATTATTTTTTATTTAGCCTAATAGTCTTGTAAACAAATTTATGCTTTTTGATTGATTTATATTTACAAAAACATATTTAATGTTTTATCATACAGACTGGAAATATTGATATACAAAATTTATTAATTTTTTCCTATTTAAAATACATACACGACTTTATTGAAGCTTAAAATAAATAAAATTTTCTTATTCATTTTTTTTCTCTTCCATTAATACGAGTGCATTTACATTTACACCAGCAATGGATTTAAAGACTGGCTAGTTGCTAGTCGCTCCAATGGAAGAGAATCACTCTTACCAGTAGTTTCCTTACAACACTTTCTGTTTACTTTCTGGTGAAATAGCAATCCAGCAACATAATTGTTTACAAAAATTTAAATCAGCCATGTCTAGGAGAATTGAGTTAAACGTAGATTGAATAAAATAGGTCACATGCATAAGCTTACAACAATATCAGAATGTATAAATTTCTACAGGTTAGAAAAATAAATACTGTTGGATTGAATTAATCATATTCCGGGATCCAAATTACGACTTTTATTTTTTCAATTCTTATATGATTGCAGATTGATATGACTAGCTTTCCACACAATACTCCTTTGGGGAGGCATTGTAAAATGTTAAATGTGTATCATTTGCTCTTACTGGGTAAAGTGAAAGCTAACTCGGAATGGATGAATAAAAATAAAAAAAATCTATAAAAAGTATAACAAGCGCGCTGTAAGTCAAAACGAGAATGTGTAAGAATTATTCTTCGTATAAAGTTTTTGAAAATCTGAAATCAATTTTAACAAATAATTTAATCATAAATTTATTTAGAATTATACAGCAATAAATTAAATTGTCTTATCTTAATAAGTACGCCGTCACATTTATTTATTTTAATTGTCGTACTATTATTTAAACTATTATATTTTATTTTAAAATATACGTGTCGTTTGTTGGGCTGCCCGGGTCCAAGTACGATTTACCCGGGCCTGCCTGGGTAGGCCTGGGTCTATCTATGCCACTGGCTAGTCGTCTAGTCGCATCATTTACTTAACTTCTTACTTGGCATTTGAAGGTAATATTTTTCAATTTTAAATTTAGATTAGTAAGCTTACAGTAAGCTCATGAGTTTATTTAAGTTAAAGTGAAGGTTTGCCTAAATAAATAAAAATAAGGCAGATGCCAAACCTGTTTGGTTGCTTTTGTAGTAACGTGCGGATAAGCTTGTCTTGGAGCTTAAGAGATTTTAAAGTTGGAGCATGTTATTATAATTAGGAATAAGAACTTCAACTTCAAAATAAATGTATTAGTTGTCAGTAAAATATTATTGTCCAATGTATATTGAATTAATGACTATGTGAATAAATTTAAAAATGTCAAAGGGAGACAAAATATATTAAACATTATAACAAATTAAAAAAATTAAAATGGATACGGTAGCTTCGGTATTTTAACCCAGAAAACAGTCATCTTGATTATGAAGCACGTAAATGTAATTTCTTTTTTTAAACAATTGTTTATAATTTATATTTCATAAATTAGTGTAACACAAATTTGATATTTTTTTAAAGCTTATTAGTCAGGCTATCTGCATTAAGTATAATAATAAAAATATTTTGTACCNAATTGATGGAAGATGTACAGTTATAGGCATGACACTGCCCCAAGGGGTTCTTGAAAATCTAAAATTATGAGAGTGGGAAGATCATAATACAACTACCCCACCCTTCTTTCCCCATACACATTAATTCTTATATTTTTATTGCAAAATTAATTTAATTTTAATTCATAAAAATGTTTCTCGACTTTGAATAGTCATCATTTAATCCAAATGATGATTCAGCCAATTGAGACATGGCTTGCCATTTGCTCACAATATTAAATCATCATCATTATGTGCGTTCTCGGAGCGGAGGTTCGCATTTATGGATCACCAAAGAATTGCCTGATGTTATCTCAGTCCTTTTTCTCTTCCTCTTCTTTTTTTCCCTTTTGGTCCATCCTTCAAGTGCTGTTACAAGTCTAATTCCTGCAGATTCTCTCAATGCATGCCTGGAATATTTCCATTTTCTCTTCCTTACTTCATCCAAAAGACTATGACCACCACCCCCCATCTTTTCCACATTTCCTTTTTTCTGATCAAATCTGTCCATTTTATTTTCAACATTCTTTTTGCACACCAAACATCAAAAGTATTGATCTTCTTTTCCAAGTCTTTGGTTAAAGTCCAAGTCTCGCGTCCATATAAGAAAATTGACCAAACATAGCATTTTAACATTTTCAATTTTAAATTTTTTTAACGTCTTTTCTTAGTAGTTCTTTTTGTTTCCAAAATGCAGATTTTGCCATTCCAATTCTTGTTCGGATTTCTATTGTGGTTAATCCATACTCCGTTATCAAGCTGCCTAAATATCTAAATTCCTTCACCGTTTCTACTATTTTTCCTTCCATTTTGATCTTGCATTTAATGTTTCCTTTGTTACCAAACACAAATGTTTTCTTCTTTCCTATATTGATTTTCAATCCCTATTGTGTTCCAATTCTATTAATAAAGGCAAGGTTCTTTCCAAATCGGCCTTAGGCCTACTTGCCGTAAGAATGGCAATGTTATCGGCATACCTTATTCTATTAAAGTTCATTCATCCTATTTTTATCCTGTCGATGTCATTTAGTGCTTCATTGATGATTTCGTCACTATATACAGTACCGGTATGTGTCATTTACCAAACAATTCTTTGGTAAATTACAGAACAAATCCTTTGGACTTGTTCCTAGATAAAATGCTTTGCTCAACAATATATTCGGAATTATGTTTTTTTATATTTATTGTAATTTTTCTTTGCTCTATCTTCTTCTCCAAATCCTTAGGAGGGCCCCAACCTACCCCCCTCCCCCTATTCATTGTCCCTCTTCATTGTTGGTAGAAGTAAAGCACAGCAACCTGCAAATAGATGACAATTGTAGAGAATTAAATTCTCTACACAAAATATTAATATCACTTTATGGCTAAGACATAGCTAGCCGCAAAAAAAACCAGTGTAATTGTAATTTGTCTGGATGCTGCAACTTTTTTCATCAATACCCACTCACACTTTCCTTCATACTTCTGCATTAAGTTTTTTCACTTTAATATGTTAAACAAGAGTGTATTTAGAATGTAAATAGTGTGGTTACATGTACTCAGAATTGTTTTTACAATTAAATCAAAGTGTGTGTGAGAGTAGAGGGGGGGGGGGTGAGATAATTAAAATTAGACATGAAAATTGATTCTGTATAATATATAAAACTTTTGTAGTATTTAGTCTAATTCTTATGCTTTAAATTTCAACGTTATTTGAACAAACTGTATAATAATTAAAACTTAATAGTAACTAATTATTATTCAATTAACACTCCGAAAACTATCAGAATTAAAATGAATTATTAATATAACTATTAGACGTCTACAATTTATTTTTCTAATTTGTGTACTTTATTTACTGAAAAATTTCACTCTTTTATTTGAAACATTTCCCGCCAATAAAAATGAATCATTGTCTGCCAGTTTTTATTTAATATAATATACACTTTTGGTTAACATATTAAAGTGAAAAAAACTTATTGCAAACGTATGATTTATAGTGTGGGTGGGTATTAAGGCAAACAGTTGCAGCATCCATACAAATTACAACTTCACTGTTTTTTTGCGACTAAACGCTATGTCTTAGCCATAAAGTGATATAAATATTTTTGTAGAGAATTTTATTCTCTACAATTATTATATTTGGTAATTTTGTCATGAGGACTACCATTTCCTCTAAAAATGTAAAAAAAAACAAATTATGTTCGCCATTTACCAATATGGCGGCCAAAGCACCCGATCAGTGGGGACTTTTAGTATGTTAAATAAAATGGTGAGAGGAAGATTTCTGCAAAAAAATCAGCTTGTTGCTAATTTTTCCCCCTAAAAACTCTAATTTGACTGGACTAAGAGGAGTAAAGAATGGCTCAACCCTGTATTCTTTATATCTGCTAGTTTCTGCTTTACTAATTAAAACTGATGTAAATTTCAGTATAATTCAGCTTAATTATTAGCTAAAATAAAATAAAATATGTTTATACAGTGTTTGGTAATCAATTCATTCATTGTTATATTAATGTTTTTAAATTACCTGTTGCCACCTGTTTAATTTTGTTAGAAATTTTTTAAATTTATTAAAACAATCTTTAATATACAGTACCGTATCTATAATATTGTTTGAAGATTCCATTATATCACAAATTTCTTATATTAATGACATCTACTGTATGTAATGGCCAATAACTATTGTGGCCTCCACTGCTTAACTAGATTCTGAACTCCATATATCAGTTGGTTATAATTATTTCTAATAAATAATGGCCATGAAATATGAAAAACATCATTTGAAATTTGATTTAAAAAAATAAAAAAAATTATTATTATTATAGCCTAACATGCCATTTCTACTAGTTTGTGCCAATATATGAGACAAAATATAATTTGAAGAGAAGAAAAGAAAACTATGATTTTAAATTATTGCTGGTAATGATGATTTATTTGTAATCATCTACAAACTTTGCATTACTACAATGTATTTAAAATGTAAAATAAGGCAATATGAAATTTGTAATTTTCAAACAAATACAATTATTATTATAAAATGCTATTTCTAAATGGTTTGCCGATATGGCTGAGAAAAAATTTGGTTTAAAGATGTAAAAATAAAAGTCTGTAAAGATTTTTTTTCTAAATAAATACGATATTCATTTAGATAAAATAGTCTACCGTATTTTGAAATAGACTGTTAAATAAGGGCAATAATTTTATTAGAATCCCTGCATTTCTAAGCCTTCGTTTCTCTTTAGATAAGTATAAATGGGATAGAGGGGAGTGGGGAGGGTATTTGCAGTATTCATTTTTTAAAAATACATACATAATGGTTGTGAAGTAATTAGGGGATATCGGAATATTGATTTGGGAAACATAGAAATAAACTATTCATGCTCCTAACTTACTATTCAAAAGATTTAGGCCATCACAATTACTCTTATTATTTTTATATAATGATATCTATATGCCTTTAGTTTACTTAAAATCGGAAGCATGAACATACGCTGTATGATTTAGTTAATTAAAATATCAGATCAGAATAAAGTTTGCAATATTATTTTTCTTTAAAATAATTTTATAAAAGTTGTTAATGGAATTTTCATTAATTTTCAATCAGTAATATTTTCTATTTGATTTGATGAAATTATCAGGAANAAAACAGAAACTATTGAAAGTGGTTCAAGTTACTGGAAAATGAGAACGAATTACGTTCTTGCTTTTAGAAAAGGAACAAGTTCCAATATAATTCCTCTAAAATATGGATGATTCAAAAGAACATGTTTATCTGAACGCATTCATTCCAAACACTGTATATTACATATTACTCACTACTTGAAAACAAAATACTAACATTGAACTTAGGTCATTCTAAGACTTTGGCTCATAGTTTGCGCAGGGTGTATATTCTTACCAAAGCATGAGCAAACAGCTCTGGAACAATTTTGCTTTCGGGAAGAAATTGAGGCATCTGATTAAAAAATTTTGAAATTGAGGCATCTGATTAAAAAATTTTGAATGCTTGATCAAACATAAGCAATATTTGAATAGGTAGATATAATATAATTTACCTAATTACCTAAATTGTTTTAAGTTATTCCCTTATTAATGTTTTAAAAAAAAAAAGAGAATGCTGCTACTTTCGGTACTCGTCAAGATCTTCTAGCAGCTTGGGAAGATTTTTAGTTTAACTTAAATAATATACACCCCTGAGTTTATGTTCTTGGATCTAAAACTGATTTACGATAGTGCTTCATCATATTAATGTGTCATTAGTTTATTAGAAATCTTATTTATTTATAGGTAGATTGAGTTGTTGAAAGAAAAAACTTATTTTCAATTATGGCCTCTTTAAAAGTGTTATAAAGTGCTATGCAATTTTTTTTTTAAAGTTAGACTTTAAGTACATTTTCAATGAAGTGTGGCACTGTTTAACTTTCTAAAGATGCATTAATTATTATAAAAAATATTAAATTCGCAATTAGCATGAAATTTAATATCTGAATTCCAAGATATTTGGATTGTCTAAATTATTTTAGTCATTTATTAAAAACCTTCTTTTTGTTTTTTAATATTATAGCATATTTATTAATTTTTTAGGTATTGTAATAGAATGTGATCCAGTGGAAGACTGTAATGATCCCAATGCTGAATGTTCTATTGTTAATGGATCTGCTAAATGTGACTGTAAAGAAGGTTATACAAGAGAATTAGATACTCCTCTCTGCGGAAGTAAGTGATCTGTTTTTATTGTAATGCAAGAAAAGTTTGTGTAACATTTACTGAAAAGCGAAATAATTTTTATTAAAAGCTGTAATAGAGACAAGTAAATAGTTAATATATTTTTACATATCAGTAGATAGAATTCACGGGTTCCAGCACAGTCATGCGCAGTAGGTCATTTTTGGTACTTCCTGTCTAGGTTCTAGAACAGTCATGTTTAGTAGGTGATGTCACAGTGATTCCACTGATGGGCATGTATACACAGAAAAACAGTGTGAAAATAATGACCAACAAAGAAATGCTTAACTATATTATGTGAAATAATAATATAAAATGAAAGAATATCACAAACTTCAAAGAGGGTTTGTTTTAGAAAAAATTGAGTGATTTAATGTTACTCTAAAAACGGTGATACAGCAGATTTGATACTTCTCAAAATCTGTCTCTTGATCAATATTAATAATGTCACAATTATTAATCAATAAAAGTGGATAAACTTTTCCAACTGGTAAATAACAAACTTGGAAATTAACTGAATTTTGCATTTGAAGCAATACCATATACTGTACATGTGACAAATAAAAAATGCTTCAAGAATAAAAATTAACTATTATTGCACAAATCATTAACTATACTTGTCACAAAAAATGATTCACATTGACAAACATGTATAATATGAAACATGAACAGACTTGTATCTCTAGTTGATACCTCCAAGTTTGGACAATATACAAAATGTATATAAGAAATTACAAATACTTCAAACCAGGACCCCATTCCCAGAAGGGGTCTTGCTTCAAACATTTATCACGATGTTTGAAGCAGGACCCCCTGCTTCAAACATCGTGACTTAACTTTAAATATGATGTTTTCAATATATAGGGACAGCTGAACATTTCCATTCAATGGATATCAAAATAATAATTGAGGTTCCAGGATTCACTTACATCAAAATTCTAAATAATTATAACTATTCTGCCATGCGTCAAACAACGTTATGAACAATACTATATCCAATCACAATCAGTGTGATTCATATTTTTTCGAACATGTATCCTGACATTGTTCTTGAACAATAGTGACTTGTTTACAATTAACACTCATGAACCAGTTAGCATGCCTCTATGATCAAATATAGCTTCATAAAAAAACAGATTCTGAAAGCGTAATGTGTATTCCCCCACAACGTGGTAAGTAGGCTTTATGTCAATACTCCAAGTATTACGTATTTTTTAAAACCCTTCTAGAGGATTAAACGATCTTGACATGTAACTAAAACAACTTTGATAAATTATGCAGTGTTCTAAACTTAAATACAATTCTTCTTTTTCACTATTTAAAAATACTTTCATACGATAGGACAGCTATCTAAGCTTTCAAATTTGGCATGCAGAACATTATAATGTCTTTACCTCATATCACGAAGAATCTTCTTATTTTGCCATGAAACAATTTCAAAAATTGTTCTACAGCTATTATAAATCATCTAAAGCTAATTATCCCTAACCACAACAAGCTAATAAGTTCCTTGGTCTATTCAAATGTAGGCTAAAACTACTACTTATTACTTTTACATTCTGCTTTCAATCATGGCGTTGTGAAGGAAAGATTTTCCCGCTAAAAGAGATCATGTGACAAAAATAAACATGTCGGGTAATCGCCATTTGGTGGAGGCTTCTAAAGACACAAATTATAAATTTTAATTTTTCAAATAACAAAGTAAATTTTTAGGCATTAAAGGGTATATAAATAAGCAGTTTGTAACAGGGTCATGGTTGTACCCCTAATAAGAGTGCAATTATGCCCATGTCACATGCAACAAACCGCAGGGGCTACCAGGAGCATTTCTGAAATAAAGCTCAGAGGAGCACCAAAAGGAGAAGTTTGCTCCACAGACCATTACTATATTATAATCATAGGCTAATATCTCCCTATTATCCTATTATTATCATTATCATGTTTTATTACTAATAACCATATCATTGGCATAATACAATAATGTGTGTAGTATGTTTCTTTCATTGAATAAACGATTTAATAATAATAATAATAAGTGAGGGAGAGAGAGAGAAAACAATACCTGTGCTTATTACTAATATCTAACCATGAGATGGCTAAGAAAGACTGATATGATTAGCCCAATCTAAGAACTGTTGTTATATTATAATTATAAGTGCTTACTAAGAACTATGAGTAACAAACATTCTTATTATTATCATAATTACTTACATGGCTGCAAATAATAATCATTGCCACATTCTACCATTTTACCATTCCATTGTTTACCTTTCCTCCTGTCCACCATATTCGTTTTTGTAGGTTGCTATCGCCTGCTCTAATGCTCTTAGGGCTGGGTTGTTATCCAAATAGAGGCTACCATTCCATAATAAGATGCACCTTGAGGTAATCCAGAGTGAGGGTGAAGTCTGGATGTTTCGAGTTTTCTCATGGTCAATAGGGGAACTAAAAATACCTTGTCTGACCAAGAGGAGCTCTTGTTGCTGGGCCAGACAAAAAAGGCCATACTCTCTGTTCCTGTGACTGCTGACTTTGTTCCTGGGCCATTACAGTTGGCCATAGCTGAGTTCCAGAAAGAAGCCTAAGTCCAGAAGGAAGCTAGAGGATAGTGCCTGCCAGGAATAGCAACCTAGGTCCAGCAGACTGGGAAACAAAAGCTACAAGACAACCTCCAAGCCAGGATACTAATAAAAAGGTGCAAGGCTACACTATAACCAAATAGAAGCAAGAGTGG
This sequence comes from Euperipatoides rowelli, assembly GCA_003024985.2. Taxonomy (NCBI): domain Eukaryota; kingdom Metazoa; phylum Onychophora; class Udeonychophora; order Euonychophora; family Peripatopsidae; genus Euperipatoides; species Euperipatoides rowelli. The sequence continues at coordinate 4,689 of PXIH01S0010053.1, read as the reverse complement.
GTAAACAATTAGATAAGTCTTACAGGCAGTTTACTAAAAAAATAAAAGGATTTAATAAGAAATCGTACAACTTTAGACAAAACAAAATTAATGTATTAAGACCTAGTCTAAATTTTATTAAGAATGATTTAGT
>PXIH01S0010010.1:28931-39887 GCA_003024985.2 Euperipatoides rowelli | reverse complement strand
GCCTAATTAAGTTATTATTTGTTCTTTAAAAAAATAAATGTTTATTATATTGGCTTGGTCTTGATCTTATCTTGAACTGAATGGTCTCGGTCTTGATCTCTTTAACTATAAGGTCTTCACTAAGGCCTTGTTATTGAAATTTGAAACCAATGGTCTCGGTCTTGGCCTTGGTCTTGAACCCAATGATCTTGAGATTACAGGTTTTAACTACAACACTGGTGTTAAGTGGATGCCAGGAACAGTACAACGAATAAACGGAAAAAGTCATTACAACATTCAGTTACAGGATGGAAGACTGGTAAACAGGCACATACTGTAGACCAAGTATTGGGAAGATGGTGGAGCTGATGGTGCCTGAAGAGAAAAGGAAAGAACAGGTTGAAGTATTACCGGAGGTCAATCAAAGGGAGGTACCACCAGAACAAATCAGAATAGAGATCCAGGATGAAAAAGGTAGTGGACAATGGAGAATATAAAAGCTGTAGACCAGGAGGAGCCAACGGTGAGAAGGTCAACAAGAATAAGAAGACCACCTGAGATATTAGCAGATTGTGTATGAAATAAACTATGGGGGGAGAGATGTATTGACTGTTGAGGAACTCTCACGTGAACGTGATAAGAACGTTAGTGTTGTGTTAGTTTAGTCTGCTAGACACGTGTTGATGTTTTGGAATATATATATAATGTTTAATGTTAAGCACAGTAGGTGCTATAATATGTTATCATAGTAGTTCAGCATTGTAGTAAACCAAGTGTTATTCCATTCATCAAATCTTGAAGTATATCTTTTACAGTAAGTTATACATTACATTAAGTAAAATATACAGTAATAAATGTAATGGCAAATTTTTTTAAATAATTTTGTTTTAGTGACAATTCTTACCTGTTTATAATTCAATTGCAATCCAATGGCTACAATTAAATATTCATACTCAATCTGAAATATAAATGATATAGCAAGTTAATGACTAACTTCATAAATATTCAGAAAACTATCAGAGGTGCTCACAATTTACCATAAAATAATATATCTTTTGTTTGATAAGTCCTTCATATGGCTATTTATTTTTCAAGAATAAGGAAGGACAGCATAGTTTTTTTTTTTTAGTCATATTGTCAGGAATTTTTATTTTGAAACTTTAAATACAATCAGAAATATTAAAATTTTCATCTGTGTCATCTAGGGTGTAAGGCTAGAGCTGCACAAAATAGAGAACCTACAATTGTAGGATGACAAAATAATAAAAGAAAATTATAAATATTTTTTCATAATAAAAGTTTTTTTAATCTATTATCTCTATGATATTCAAAAAGAAAGAGTGGTGGAGAGGGAGAGGAAGGTGGAGCAGGAGAGGGAGATAGAGAGTAAAGTAGAGAGGGAGTGGAAGGTGGAGAGTGAAGAAGAGAGGGAGGTGGACAGGGAGAGGAAGGTGGAGTGGGAGGAGAGAAGAAGGGTAGGAGAGGACTCTATCTGTAATGCTTTTATATATCTTCATGAGGTTTGATTGACAATTACATTGTATATAAAAGTTCAATTCAGTTAATTGTTAATGCTGAGAAAGAACTTTCAATGTTCATAAGATTCAGGGGCTGGAAAGAGTAGAAGAGATGAAATATCATAGAGATATGGCAGGCTAATAATAATATCCATTAAAAGTGTGATCGGCAATTACATAATATGTAAAAGCTAAATTCTGTTATTTCTAATGATGGGAACAAACTTTCAACTTAGGAAATAATTATGTGGTAAGAGGTAGGGTAAGAGATAAATGGGAGGGGGTGAAAATTGGTCAACAAATTCTTCATTACATTTTTAAGCATTTTCAGATAATTTTTGTATAAAACTTTTGTTTTAACGTAAAGTAGCCTACATTTAGGATTTAATAATATATAGAAAAAAAATTATAAAATTACAATGCACTTAACTTCCTGACACCGCTTGATTTTGAAAAATTCTAATCTGTAAACACAGTTTGTTTATTTGCTATAAACGTATCTAGGTATTTCTCATTTTGCGTGGGGTTATGTTCCTGGAAATCAAATTCACACAAACCATGGATATTTTTCCATCGGAAACAATATTAAATGTAAAAGACAGTGGAAGTGACTTTTACATTTAATAAAACTTGATTAATTTATGTGGCAAGTTTAAACTGAAAAAAAAAATGCTTATATTTTAAAGCAAAATAATAAAGACAATTAATAGCCCTATATCTTACAAATAATATTCTCAAAAGGATTTAATAAACAGTTCTTAAAAAAAATGGTCATCACATATTATAAAAATGTCCCAATATTATACTTTTTAATTGTAATAATATGCCTAGTACAGTTTGGTTATCTCATCTATTTTTTATATTTATAGCCTATATACTGTAAGTTTAATAAATTACCAGATAATTTAAACCCAGTAACATTTTTATATAGAGAAGTTATTGGTGGTCTTTATTTCTAGTACTGTATGTTAACTTTAAAAATCAATTTCATTTAGGGCTTAATTTCTTTGGTGTTTTGTTTTAAATTACTTAAATTTTATTATTGTCATAATATGCTTGTGGGGGACGGGGGAAGAGCTACTTGTACAGTTTAGGGCTTTTTATTATAAGCATTATAATGAAAAAGAAAAGCGACATTATATTTCGTTTTGAATATAGTATGAATTTAACAGAGATTGAAGAAATTTGTTTTAAAATTTGACTCATTTTTGATGGTTGAGAATAGAGGGTAGTGGGCTGCTGGAGCTGTTTAAAGCAAATTAAATCCAGATAAATAGTTTTCTTTATTATTGTGGTTCAAATGTGTACTCTTAATTAGATCTAATATTTAGTGAATGTCTAAGATTATTATTATTATTATTATAAAAGTAACTCAGTTTGTTTACTTGATTAATTAGCAGACACACCATAAGTTTTATAACATCTAATTGTGATTGAATGTATTAGGGCCTTAAAAAAATGTACTGTAAGGTCATATGGTAAGCTTTTCATTATCTTTCTTATAACTTATTCAAATAATAAAGCAAGGCTTTTTTTTTTTGTCCTTTAAACTGAAAAATCTTTTGCATTATAATTTTTACACAAGAAAAATGAACAAGAATACTGATAGGCTATATGTTTCTCCCGACAATACTTGCCAATATGTATACCTCATTATTCCAAATAAAGGACCACATAAAAAGAAAAATGATAGTAATTTTAAATTCACATTATTCCAAAAATGCGTAAATTAAATTAGCAGAAATCGAGAACTACCTAGGTATTTCCAAATGAATAGCTTTAAAGTTTCATAGTGACATAATTAAAATTTCTTAAAATAAAACATGAAAAGTATATAGTCTACCAATATGAATAGACATTGTAACGTCATTTAATCAATCATTCTAGTACCTTATTACAAATATTTGATAGATATATTGTAAATACTATTACATCAATGCTCGTATATCATATGAATAATCCTATAGGTCCTTTGACAGTTCATTTGACATGCTCAGGTCAGAAATTATAACATGGTGGTAATTAAAATTAATCAAATCTGTATAATAGAGAGGAACTCTTTATCTTTATTGCTAATATTGTATTTTAAACAAATAGGAAATACTGTATGTACGGTACAGATATGTGTAGCTTAAGTTAGATGCATTGTAGGCTATAGCATTTTCTTCTCTTGATTGATATTTATTTAGTCAAATGTTCCAATAAATCTTTTGTTTTCCTTTCTTGTCCTGTTAGCCATGGTTTCACAAATTACAGCATGAGGTTGACATGCTTGCTGTAAATCACATGAATAATCTCATTCTCAGCTGTTGCCATATGTATGTCCACAACAGAAGAGTAAAAATCAATTTAAAAAATATATAATTCTGTCGATATGCCCTCCTAAAATTTCTCCCCTCCCAGTGGTCATGAACTTTATTGTATAGTATTTAGCTTAAGTATAATATTTAGCTTAGGCCTAAATGTAGCAACAGTGTGTAGACCGTTTTTTGGCAAGGCTAATATTTTGTATTTAACACTAATATTTAATAAAGTCTAACCTCATCTCCATTTTTTGTCAACACTCGATTTTTTTCAGGTTGGAATTCTGCCACACTATCTTGAAACCATTCAGCTGTTTTAGGAAGTAGAGAAGCCATTGTTCGACTTGACTGATCTAAAGTTTTAATTCCAGCTCCAACCAATGTCCACATGGGCTGGTAGTAATGGGTCTAAAAAGAAAAATGGCATCTAATTACTAATAAGAATTTCTCTCATTAACTCTTTAATATGCTAAGGTGGGGGAAGTAAACAAATTAAAATCTTGTATGTTTAATGGGGTAATCTGAACCCCATAAATTTGACATGACATGTAAAAATAACAAAACAAAAATATATAACATATCTTTAAAGAGGGTCACTTTGTTGGAACAACAGCCAGACACAAATCTGATATTTTATTAGACTGAATGATAAAACATTATAGAATTATACAATGAGTGGGGCTTCTTTATTATCTTCCCCCACATTAAAAAAAAAGTTTCAAATACAGCATTATAAATTAGATTTTCAGTCAAGATTTTTATTTAGGCTGTGCTGCTGAAATTTGTGTAAAAACTATTAAAAATAATTAAAAAAATGATTTTGATTATCATAGGGTTATGGCATAGTTGTTTATATCATAATAGGAGTTAGAGTTCATGTTGGGATGAAGGTTAGGACTGTAGATATATAAAAATAAGTTTTAATTTTTTTATTTACAGTCCTAACCTTCATCTTAGCCTGAACCCTAACTCTCACCATATAATAAACAACTATGCCCCCAACCGAGGTGAAATAAACCTTTTTTGATCGTTTTGGGCACAACTTTCATCAGTCCAACTAAATAAAAATCTTAAATAAGAATCTAATCTTTAATATTTGAAACTTTTTTTTTTTTAAATGGGTATAGATAATAAAGAAGTTTCCAATGAGCAAGAGTACATCTCAAAGAAATTACATTTATAAAACTATAAGCCTATACTTTTAAATAGATTTTTTTACTAATTCTTAAACTTTGCAGCACATTTATGATTATTCCAACATAAACACACCAATGATTTCTTTTCAAAACTCTAAGAAGACTAGATTTGAAGAGTGATTGATGTATAATCAATATATGATCGACAGATAAGGATGAAACAGTATTAGTCATCTATCAGGAGCATAGACATTTGTATGTAAAATAAAGATAAACTGGTGATATTCATTGTCTTTAGTTTTTTATTTCTATACATTTAAGGGTATAGAAAATAAAAAATTAAAACGTAGAGACAATGAATTTATCACCAGATATTAATCCCATATATTCCAGAAATCCTTTTAAATAAATAAAAAAAACTGATCTATTTTTAGCTTCCTCCCCTGATTTTTCACAAACATCTCGAGATATTAATATCCTTGGTGTTTGTTTGATTATAAATTTATTATGATATTATGTAATATTTATGTGTCATGATCCCCTCTATTGATATTATAGGTTATAATTCAAGTTATTACTCTATTAACTCAGATTGAAATCTTTTAATGAATAAATTAAAATAATCCCTGATAGCATTTATTAATTTCGCATGACTGAAATGGTTAGCAGCCTTATTTTATTTCTAAATTCTTAACTTTACTCTTACCTTTAACTCCTATTATTCTCCAACCCTATGATAAACAAGAGGTGCAATAATCAGGGGTGAAACTAAAAATGTGCCAAAAACGATTATATTGAATGATGGACTGGATACTGGAAATTATCCTGCCATATTTTCGGAACCTGAAAATCACTTGGACCTAGGGTCGGTTTCTGGGCCCTCATTTGTAAAAATAAAGATAACAATAAAAACAAATTAAATGGAACTTAATCTATTTTACTTTTTAGCCTGAAAAAGTAAAATAGATTAAGAAATATGATATTTTGATTGTTAGAATAAAATTTAAAAAAAAAAAAAACATTTATTTCATGGTTCAATATAAAAGCAAATTCAACTATCAAATAACATTTTACATAATATGCATTACTATACAGTATTAATAATTACCACCACTTAAACTTAAAGTAGCCTACTGGCTTTAAAACCGTTATAACTTTATAAAATCTTATGAATTAAACAAAAGTGCAGTTCACTTTGGTCAGATTACATTATCTGCCCACCAGTATTTCTGACGGTAGTAAGTTGAAATTATCTAGATCGGAGCTCAGCAAAAAACTTCTAGATTATCCTAGGGTTCAGGATTACGGTAAGGTAAAGGTCTGTAAAGAAAATATACTAGAATCAGTGAGAAAAAAATGCTAATTCCAAACACTACTATATTTTAGTTGTCGCGTGATTCACAACGTTAATTATGTAATTTATGTTGGTGGGCAGATAACGGAATCTGACCTTAACATTTTCGTAATCAAATGACTATAGATGGAAAAAAATAATAATTTTTCTGCATTTTGCTGAAGTAGTTTATTCATCCATTCTTTGCATATGATTGTAGAAGGCTATTCTAATCATCCTTTCATTAGGCGTGCTGCTTGGAGGTAATGTTTTAAGTAACATAATGTCTGGCCAATTTGACATTTCAGCAAAGATAGATGCATTTTCAAGAAAACAAAGCCATTTAAATATTTTTTTAAAAAAAGACACTAAAATAAAGAATTAGCCCAAGTTACTCATCTTCTTTTATTTCTGAAGTAGAAATTTTTCTAGACTAATAATATTTAGCCTATGCAAAATGTTTTTCTTGAATAAATGTGATTTTAATTCAAAAACATTTTCTGATATGCTGTGATTTATACAAAGATCCTATATACCTACGCTTAAGCATAGCGTATATAGGATCGTTGGATTCAAATGACTAATTTTTTTTTATTAAAATTTTTACACAAAACATGTTTAATAAACTATTTATTATGGTGTTAGAATAAAAAAAATGGCCATAGTAGTTATTTTCTTTCATTTCGAAAAATAACTTTTCTACGCTTCAAAATATGTAGGCTACACTAAGTTAAATTATTTGAGATCCCCATACATATACTGTAGAGCTAAAGACTCCTATGGTAATCTACAAACAGTATAAATTTATGTAGGCCTATAAAACTATTATAATGTTACTGCGTAGTTTAGAGTTTTCAATTGCAAATAGATTAAAAGAGATTATTGTTATTTTCTGTATGTTACTAGGTAGTCAAGTAGGTCTACTAAAAAAAAATTAACAAATTCAAATTGTTCAGTAGCCTACCCAATATTTCAGTGCAAATTCCCTAGGGTAGGCTACTGCTCATTCACGACAATTAAATCTAACTTGTAGGCCTATATAAGTTAACTATATGTTTTAGGTTTATATTGTAGGCCTACTACATATTCCTATAGCATGGGCAAATGAACTGCTGTCAATAGCCTAGACATGTCCATTGTTTGAATAAAATAGATTCTTGAAACCTACTTGGCTTGGTACCCAGCTAAATCATTTTTCTTTGATTCCTGGTGTTTTTTTAGTAATTATGATACATCACCAAGCTGTTAATAAAATAATGAAGAGTTAGTGATAGCAGAAAATTTAAAAAAAAAAAAGAATTAAGATGAAAGGAAGAAACTTTATTACTCCATCCCTCATGCAATTTAGGGTAGGGGGGGGTTTATAATCATTCCTTTTGAATTCCAAGAAAGGCTATTTGTGCCTTAAATTAACATGAGCCAACTTGCCTTGCAAAATCAATCCAGAATGTGGTACGCATTGATGTGAATTGTATCTCAAATGTATAGTACCTCAATCATACAGAATCCATGTTGTTTTCATTATTAGGCTAAGTCTGCTTCCATTTGATTCTTCGTCCTAACAACAAAAAGAAAAATCTTTAGACAACTTCATTTGAGTTTTTAAATTGCATTAGCACTGTATGTCTTATTCAGTAATGCATTGAATTATCCACTGCTTGGGAGTGGATCGTAGGCTAGGCTATATACTGTAAATTATTAAAAAAAAATTATAGGTACATGTGGATGAATCCACATGAATAATTGAACTAGCCTATAACATCTCATGATCATTGGAAGAAAAAGTAGGCTATCAGGTACATGCTTGTAAATGCTGAAACCTAAAAATCGCTAATAAATTCAAAACTTTTATTATAGCCTAAATGTTTACAGTGTCCAATAAGAGAATTTAGCATAACTCCAACTATTTCAAATTATTTTGTGTATTGACAGCACAAATTAAATAAAGATCATCCTATATACTCTACAGTATGTCGACACGATATTCTCATCATTTTTTAATGAAGGGTTCACTGCAATTTTTTTAAAGGTCAAATGTAATGGATTTTTTTAGTTTTTTTTAATTATTGATTTTCAAAGATTTTTACTAAAAAAAATTTCCACCAGAAAAAAAAAAAAAAATTAAAAACAAAAAAGTTATTTACAATTCAATTTTTAAAATAATTGTCTTTAGTTCCTCACCCTTAAAACAACATTGTCCACTTTACATACCAGGGGAGATATTTTGTGACATCATAGCCTATAAATGAATACAGCTTGCTATACTTACAGTAACTATAGAATATTGTCAGCGTAAAGCTGGATATCCTATGGTCTAAATGTTTAAATACTTGTAAAAAATCATAATCAAATTCATCCTTTGTGCTATTATGGTCCAATTTGATTTTTAAAAAAAATTAAAATGACCTTTAATACAGATTAAAAAAGCCTCCATTTAGTCTACATGTTAAATCATTACAAAGAAAACAGCTGTAGAGGCTATTTTGTCATCAAATTAATCTCAGACCCAAAAATAATGTTAACTCTTCAAATTGTAATCTCAGACTGAGGATAGCAATAGTCTTAATTTTAACTTTAAATAACTTTTTTTTTATGCATTTTAAAAAAAAAATTTCCAGTGGAATTTTTTTTAATAGTAAATCAATAATAAAAATAAATAAAAAAAATCCGTTACATTTGAGCTTTAACAAACTTAAGTATCATTTCAAAATCCTAAAGTAGCTCAAATTTATCAAAATTAACTTCCTAGGCTACATGGTTTGATTCTATGGTATATTTCTTTAATATGTAGGCTATTATCTAAATTTAAAATATTTTAGTTAATTTAATTTCCAATTGTTATTCAAATTCTAAGCACAGAATCCTAGCACCCATCTTTAGTCATGTTACATGGATAATTATCTCATCTGATCATTATCTTTTTTTTATTATTATTAGAATAGAATCTGAATATAGACTAATATAAAGAAATCTGAACTAGAATTTAATGTGCAAAGAACACAGGATGCCAAAATTAAATTTAAAATGTTATTCATCCCCCTTCTCGAAACACTCTTGAAATCATAAAGGGTGGTTGACCCAAAAATAATTTTTTTTTAGTTGATACGATTTTCTGGTAGGCTATATTAAATTTATAAATAGGCCCTACTGTAGTTTAATAACTAAATTAGAATTTGAAACATTTTTATTAATAGGTACTGTAATGTATTTTTAAAGAGTAAAACTTGGTGGAGATATTTTACTTCCCCATACTGTACTCTGAGTAGTCGTACTCAGTTCTTGACCTAGCCTACTTGCAAGTACTTCTACTTACCGTACTCTATTTTCATTAAACATGTTTCTAATCAGACTAGCCAATCACTTTATCTGTCTTTTAGTTCCCGTATATTTTTAGAGCACATTCAAGAAGTAAATATCTATTAGTGGATTACTCTAAAATAACACAATTTCACTTAAAGAAAAATGATAGTGATGTCACATTTAAAAACATCACAAATTAATTAAATGACATTGAACTTCTATATCTCTTTGAAGTTATGATGAAATTTATTTGGTTCCTTATCATTCCACTTGGACTTCACCAAATAGAATGATAAATAACCAAATAGAACTCATCATAACTTTCAAGAGATATAAAAACAGCATTAAAAACTGCAAAGCCATGCCAGGAGCTGACTGTGGATCAGATCACAACCCTGTAGTCTGCAGATTAGAAATCAATTTAAAATGTCAGATTTAGAACAACAATAATAAAAAATGGATGGTTGAAGTACTTAATAAGAAAGTTGTTCTAAGAGAAGAAAAAAACGGTGCTACTTTAGCGTGAGGTCTACCTGAAGTTTGCCATTACATAGCCTAACTTTAACTCTTACCTTGAACCCTAACTCCAACTACGTGTAACCCTTACCCTGAATGCTAACTCCAATTTCACACGTACCGTAGAATGCCGACCAAGAGCGCCCCACCAAGCAAGNTTGTATATGATCTATGAGCTCAATAAAGTATTCATTCATTCAAGCAGGGTCTATTTTAATGAAATTTCAGAACTGCATAATTAGACTATAAACAGCATAATATAAAAAGATAAATAAATATAGCCTTATAAAAAATCATTTAAATTACCAACTAATAAAAAGTAAGCTCTAGCAGGCCATTCATTGATTAATATCCTCGATTTTGAGGAACCGTCTACAGAGTTATTTTTCCAAATGCAGGCTACATTAAAATAGATCCTGAAAGAAACTACAGGTATTGGTGTTCTATCTGTATCCGTACTTATAATCTACTGCACGGTACCTACCTTACTAGGTTCGATCACAGCTACCATACCTTTTCCTAGTTGGGACACAAGCTTTGCCGTCATAGCACAACCACCCGAGCCTCCCCCAGCTACCACAACTTTATATTTCTTATTACTACATGGTATACAACCTGTTGAAAAGCGTATAATACAATGTTTATATCCAGAAACATTAAAAAATCGATTGAAATGAGACTGCAGCAAGTTAACAGTCATTTTTGAGTAATGGAGTAAATTATCAGTGTTGCCAACTAGATTTAATACATTTCCCCGGACAACTATTACGAAATCACCATTTTTCCCTACACTATATTACCGCCACAGCAATTTGCCCACATGATCAAATAGTTGATTTATTAAAAAAAAACGCTATAAAAAATTAATAAAA
>PXIH01S0009973.1:5672-16869 GCA_003024985.2 Euperipatoides rowelli | reverse complement strand
TTACTGTGGTAGATATTAGGCGGCCATTAAGTCCACTTCTTATGGTGAATGTTTCGTTGTAAATTATGCTTAGGTGACACATGTTACTGTGGCAGCAGATTCTTGCTTTATTTATTTAAACAAAATGGTAGGCTACAATACATTTAGCTTTTACAAAAATAAATATACACTGTATATTTAAAAAGTATGGCCAGATTAATTCAAAACTGTGAATTATGCAACACAATAGACAGTCATTGTATTTCAAGTTTTATTAATGAAAACAATGGTTTATTCTAATTAACTGGTTGATTCATTTCACCATTTAACAATAGACATTCAAAATATCAATAATATGAATTCAAAATTGTTAGAACTAAGCATAAAAGAGTTAAAAAGGGGTTCATTGAGTGCAATTAAGTAAACAAATAGATTAAAAGAAAACAGACAGCATCTATGCAAAAATATATAACCAAAACAATAATTTGTGTCAATCAAATATGGGAATTCATTATAGGATCGACTGTTGCCATTCATTCAATTTTTTTAAAGTTGATATATAAAAACTATTCCTATTGGATGTTAAATCCTTCTAACATTATAAAAAATATATATACTTTGAATCTCTTTTTTTTTTTTACCTAAAGTACTTTCAAACTTAAAATCCGTTGTTTGCAAGCAGTCATTTTGAAGTTTTGTAATTGAAAGAAGAGGCTAATTTCCTCAAATCAATAAAAAGCCTCTAGTGATATGATAGAATGGAAATGAACAGATTTTGCAAGCTACTCTCGATGTTTTTAAATAAGGCAAGAAATTGTTTTTAGACTTCACAATTTCAAGGGATTTAAGATGCTGAAATAATAATAATAATATAGTTTAATAACTAAAATTATTTCATATTTTTCTTCATAAAGCCTATTATTTCACTGTTCAAATAATCTAATTTTCCTCAAAATAAAGATAAGTATATCTGCTTTTTATAAGTCTTCGGATTTCATTAATCTATGAGATGGCTATAAATTAGGTATCATTATTCTTTGCTAACAGTCTTTTTTAAAACAAATAAATGAACCAACCAGGAAATTATGAAAAATCTCCCTTTAATAAACTGAAAAGCAAGAAAAACAAAATTGTAAAATTGAATCTATTTAAGCATATAAATTAATAGATAAATTGTAAAGGTTTCAATTAGTTGGCATCTACATTAAAATAATGGATTTGGGTAAAACATTAAAAAAAAATCACCAAAGGAGTGTCATATAGGGGAAGGGGGGAGGGAGAAGACAAAAAAATTGGATACCTGGATAATATAGAAACCAAGGTACACATGTAAATTCCCCATTAAAAAAAAAACATGGATCCATGGTTGTTCAAATATTTCACGATTTTCAATCCCATACTTTTCCAAAGGGAATGAATATCAATTAACCTGGATTTATCAATATAAATATGATAGCGATGTCATAGAAATATTATGCTATAATAGAAATATTGATATATTAACAGAAATCCCCATAATACTTACAGGTAAATTAAATTCCACTCCTGTCCTAGCCATTTCTATCTTCATCCTCAAGAATATGACCCATATATATTTTTTTATAAAATCATTTCATAATTAATTCATCTATGTATTAAAATGGATCATAGAATACACCCCACTATTACATGCTACTACTAACCTACACTCCAACCCCCCCCTTATAACTCAAGTGTGAGATCAAAATAAGTTTTTTATCTCACTTAAAATCAGTTTAGCCACTATACAATTGAATAAAAAATTAAAATGTATTATTATGTCAGTGTTGTCAACACATGCAGGTATAATTAAAGTTTCAATGTTGATACCATATTGATGGCAAAGTGTTACAATATTGATATATAACTTATTAAAAATGTGCTGTAAATATATTGTATATGCAGACAAAGTATGACGGAATGAATTATCAATATCTACTTCATATTGTATCACACATTATTGGACCCAAATTACAGCAATGCCATCTCACTCAACTGTTGTTCATCATTAACGTTGAGGCTTCATTCTGTATCGGCTCTAATAACAACTATGCCTCATATATGAAAAGGACACCATTCATGCCATATTTGTTATAAGAAACATTGTTTCATTGTGGGTAAACCTGCAGGATTAACCCTCGCCTNAATATTTTTCAAGTGATTTTAAATGACATTGGAAACTATTGGCCACCTGTCTAAAGTTTAATGAATTTTGAAATTTAAGTGTGAATTCTTTTCCCNTTCTATCTTATTAGAATTTAATAAAGATATATTTGCAGTCCATCCAAAAGTGTCTTTTTTATTCAAATATTTTATAGGGTTTGGATATTTTTTTAATTTTATATTTAGTAGACTTAAGTTAGGTTCAGTGTACTGTAAAAAGTTAGATGTGTAGAAGTATAAAAATAACAAAAAAAATATTGTGATCGACTTACCATATTTAGTTCTCGTTTACTGTATATTGACATTTTATTATATCTCGTTCATATGATGCGATGAATGAGACTATTTTGCTTTTACTTCGTGATTAAAATTGTAGTTTAAATTATTTGTAAAAAAATCATAATTATTATTATACTTTATTATTTGTAAAAATTATACAATGATCAATATTTATTTTAGTAAATTGTGTACTTCTATATATTTTATTATTTTGATTTTTATGTATAATTCAATATTAAAGTTATAAATCTAGATCTTTTATTTCATTGATAATGTTGCACATAATAGGTTAGCTGCTACATTGTTTTGAGGAAAAAAATAATCGTTTGTAATTTTACAAAAGATTGATATTTTCTCCATTCCCACTGAATATTTGTGGAGGGATATTAGATCTGGTGAATAAACTACGCTAGATCGTGTGCTAAAAGACGTTTTGGCTTTTAGTATACGAGGTGTAGTTTGTTCAACAGATTTAATATTCTTCCGCAAAATAATGGTGGGCAGCTAACGGAATCTGACCAATTATACTATTTAAAGAAGAAATATTAAAACTTTTCCTACAAATATTTTTTTATATGATTGGAAAAAAAACATACCATGGAATGGATAATCATTTTAGAGGTCATAGTATTTGCCTCAGGACTATGAATACAAAGATAGAGATTTTGCTCTTTCTCAAAACTTGAAAAATTATAGAGAAAAGAAAATGTATTTTAGAACAGGAAGTGGTGAAAATCTTTGATATGCCATAACAGCAGATCAACTCNTTTCTCAAAACTTGAAAAATTATAGAGAAAAGAAAATGTATTTTAGAACAGGAAGTGGTGAAAATCTTTGATATGCCATAACAGCAGATCAACTCATTCTTATTTTTTTTTTTTCTAAAAAAAAAGTGGACCTGCGTAAACTGCATTCTTCATGATCTGTGACCTCAAAGAAAACTCAACTACACACAAAAATAAACAGTAGAAGTACAATATTATCCTTCAAACTGTAAGGATAAAACATATTAAAAAATATAATAATAAATAGATATTATTTATCAATAATGGGACAATAGTCTAGAGATCATAATACAGAAATAAATAATCATTGAAATTATTCAAATTCAATTATCTAAAACAGTGACTCTTAAACGTTCAATAAGTTCCACTAGTGGAACATTAAATTGTTTTAGGTGGTACACAGGTATGTAACAAAAAGACAAATTCTTAAACAGATATTGAGAGTGTTACGAATCAGTCGTTTTCTCTTGATTTAAAATGCATTATTTACCATTGGTTATCAATAGGTCCATATCAATAATAATTAATTATTGTGCATATCAATAAATATGGTATGTTGTGATGTACCATATTTAGTACATTTTATATTAGATTTACATTTTTAAATAAACAACATGTTTAAGATTGTTAAAGGTGAAAATGGACAATGAATAAAAGTAAATATCTTAGGTGTAATAATTAATACAATAAAACTACGATATTTTGATAAGATTGTTTATTTTCTTCTGTTTGTCCTCTGACAAGGTGGTGGTGTGTTATTTTATGTTAAAGAGGACATTAATATTATGGTTTCTGAAAGGTCTGATATAAACGAGGTTGGTACGGATGTGGAANTATGCCTCATATATGAAAAGGACACCATTCATGCCATATTTGTTATAAGAAACATTGTTTCATTGTGGGTAAACCTGCAGGATTAACCCTCGCCTAATTTGATCTGTATCAGACGATATGATCTTATTTTTACAAAGTATAGACCTCTTAGCCATTTATATAGGATATTTGGAGGGGATGAAGGCATTATTTACTGTAATATTTTAAAATGTCTATTAATCTAATCAACAAATAATGTGGTGTTTAAACAATGCATTCTCAGGCGAGGGCTAATACTGCACTTACGCCCCATTGTGTTAAAAGTATACTATCACCAATTTCATTTAATGCATATAGAAAGAATATCCATATAATTCACAAATTTTTAATTTTTATTTAAATCTAATGTTCCATTAATTTAATATTAATATTTTAAAAATTTGTTGACGTGTACACACACTCAAAAATTCAAAATTAAAAGTGATGACAGCGAGTGAAATGTCACATTACGACCTCTTGAACTTCCGGCTATCCTCACTCTGTGCAAATCTAATAGGTGAGAATTAAGTAGGTGTGCAGTTTTGTAAATTTAACCAATTTTTTAAAATTCTAATTTTTATATTTTTGTCAGTTACATAGATTAATGATTTATTATTTAATATACCATATAAAATGACATATGCGGAGTACAGCCATAGTACAACCATATTTATATGAGGCTCTGTGATCGCACTCATAGACTACCAGCTCTGAAGATGATAGGTATACGGACTCAGTTATGAAACATTATAAGTAGACTACAGTAGTTAATTTTATAGAATACAATATTTAAGTTCTGGTATTGAATGAAATTTAAAAATAAAGACTGAAAAAATAAATAAAAAAACTGTCCGTATTGGAACGATAGTTTTCCTTTTCTATGTTTTTCAAGCAGCAACTAAATGTATGAGAAGCAAATGTTTCTCTATCTAAAACAATGATTTACATCAAGAAACCATTTTTGGTACAATTCACTTATAGGAATTTTTTTTTTTAAGTACTAATGTACACCAGAGTCCTGCTCATTGTGCAAAAGCAGCTTATGAGTGCTGGTTTACATTTCTGTTTATTCTCAGAACTTTATTAATTTTAGTCCAATCTTCTGCAAATTTAGATGTCATTGAATTTGACCATACTGAGTCCGAGTATGAACTTTGATTTACTCCAAATGTGCTAAAAACTTATCTCCATAGCGTGTGTTTTGAACATAAGAAGTTGTACTTTGTCAGAGTCCAGGCTGCAGGCTTAATATTTTTTATCCAATTTATTTAATGGATCCTTGTTAGGAAATTTGTGAAAGTGAAGATCCTTTTGATTTTGACCATTACTGCATACCACAACACACACATTATGGACATTTTTCTCGGAGGAAGTAAAACATATAAAAAAATTGAAATTGGATGCTTACTATGTATTTAACAAGCAAAATGGAGTACACAGGTTGTAATGTTACTTCATTGGCCTGTACACAAAAATGCCAAAGTGGAAAAGAATGGCATCCAAAAATAAAAATAAAATGACCAGAATTTCACCACTTTAAAATTAGAATAACAACTAAGTAATTCATAATTGAGAATTAAAAATTATATGTATCATTTTTTTTTTTCTTAATCTGATTTTAAATATCTAAAGTTGTTTTTTGGTGATAGCATATCTTTAAACATCAACAAATGATGTAGAATTTCATAAGGTTTCAATTAGTATTTTGGGCATATTTTAAATCGGTTTTGTTTTACTCATAACTGGAATGTTTTGGATTAATTTTATTTAGCAAGCAGGGATGAGGAGAAAAGTGAAACTGCACAAGGAGAGATATTCAACCACAAATGACTTCATAATGAATAATTACAGTGATTTAGAGTCATTTTTAGTACTTTTCAGGATTGTTAAGGAAAAATAAATGCTTATGAGGTAAATTTAATTCAATATTACCATCTCTCTAAAGGCCTGGAGGCACACTAACTTTCCTAAAAGTGGAATAGTCAAGTAAAAACTCCACCAAAAGGTAGTCAGTCCTGGAATTTATGCTATTGAAAACGAACAGAATATGAACAGGTGTTAGGCTAGGATCACACTTGCGTCTGAGACGTCGCGTNATTTTAATCATGCAAATATTAATTGGAATGATGAGGTAGCTATTTTGAGTACCGGTAATGAGTTTTTAGAATTAGTTCAGGATTGTTTTCTTAAGTAACATGTTTTGCAGCCAACTAGAGGTGAAGCAATACTAGATTTGGTACTTAGTTCAGATCCTTTTTTTGTTAGTGATATAGAGGTCGGAGAACATCTTCGTAATAGTGATCATAATATTATAAGGTTTAATTTGACTTTAAATGGTTAAATTAGAGGTAATGATATGTTATTTCCAGATTTTAGTAAAGCAGATTTTAATAAACTGAGAAGGATACTCGGTTCAGTTAATTGGAAGCATATTTTCGAAGGTAAATGTACAAAAGTTAAGTGGGATCTAAAATATTAACTTAAATTCAGCAAAATATCTACGTCTGGGTAAACTAATCAGCAAAGGTTTCAATGAACTTTATTCATAATTAGTAATCAACATGCGTATGTTCTCGAATAAGGAACTCTTGGGAATACTTTAACGAAATCAAAACTAAATAGTCTGATAGACTAATGTTGGAGATGTGAGATATTCATACTTGGATGTAAATTTTACAAGTCAGCAGCTGATTCATTTTACTGCTTTGATGATGTCATTAAAGTGAGAGTAAAATCATGATTTGTCTATGACCATAAGATCAATTCAATCATATCTCGGTAAAAGCAAGAAAATTTCAAAATAAAAACCATGATCATAAACCTTGTTTTGCATTATAAACCCATTGACTGATTACAGTTTTCCCTTTATTTTAGTGTCTTTTCAAAAAATGAAACTTGGAATGAGAAGGGGAAATGACTTTAGTGAATCCGATTAATGTACAAACATAAAAGAAAAGTAATGCGCTGTGCTCTCGGAATCGTCACTCTATTATCTTATTCATACAATGTGAGCGTTGGAATCACAGTCTTAAATATTTTTACTTTAAAGGACTGAGGACAAATATTTTCTTAAACAGTGTTGTTATAGGATACAGTTGCATCCCTGATTAATAAAGAAGCATTATTATTTTATACACAATGATCATTAGCTGGATTTACAAAATCTCAGAATTCTACAAAGTTAGAAATAATAAGAATAAAATTGGGAGATTATAGCATTTGATATACAGGAAATTTTTTAAAAATGTATACTTGTAATCTATTAAAATAAAAGACTTACGCTACTCCTCACCTGTATAAATACACTTGGATAAATACTGCTTTTTATAAATACAAATGGCTAAATGATGCCCTTTATAAATACATAAAGCTAAATAATGCTGTGTATAAATACACATGGATAAACGATGCCCATTATAAATTTACATGGGTAAATGATGCCCATTATAAATACACATGTCTAAGTGATGCCTTTTATAAGTACATATGGCTAAATTATGCCAGTTAAAAATACACATGGCTAAATGATGCCCTTTATACAGTAAATACACACAGCTAAATGATACCCTTTATAAAAATACACATGGCTAAATAATGCCCCATTATAAATAAATAGTTAAATGACGCCATTTATAAGTACACATAGTTAAATGATGCCCATTATAAATAAATACGGCTAAATAATGCACAGAATTTAACCATTACCAAACAAAAGGTTCCAAACATGATCTTATTCTTACTTTTTTCCATAATTTTGATGGGTTTTTATTTAGTGATAAATAATGTTCTGAGGTTTAACAAAGCAGAGATGGGGAAAATACTAAAAAAAGTATGTGGAATAGAATACAAAATACAATTAGAATTAAATTACATTTTCCATGAAAAATGAATTGATGGTTTAGTTAGATCTATGCTTTTCACTGAGTCAACTTATAATTTTTATTACTTTATTTATGGCCGCATCTTCTCTCAGTGCAGTGAATCTAAAAAAGGTAAAATTTTTATCTTCTGTCACTGTACTAGATCATGAAAAAAATGTATTCATGTCCAAATATTAATAACATAATTTAATCCATGTGTAAATATTCATAACAAATATAATCGAGTGGATTATCATGCTCCTCCTCCAAGCTCTTTTAGGTTTTTGTACCAAAATAGTCTCTAAATTTTTTTGTTTAGTTTGNTCAAGCGCAAGTGTGATCCCAACTATATAACACGTTTGGAGCGCCCCAATTATGAAACGCGACGTCTCAGACGCAAGTGTGATCCTAGCCTTACACTGCCTAGAGTTAAAAATTCTATTTGAATTTATAATTTTACATTGTTTTTTACATCATATAATAAAAGAGTAGAAATGTCTGTATGTTGGTAAGGTTTACTATTCCTCCTCAACCACACATCCTAGTGCATCCCACTGATGCTATTTTCTCTGACATGGGGATGACTTATTGAAATTTTAGGCAAAGGGGATCCAGAGTTTGTTGATAAATTGTATAGCAAACTCCGAAGCTCCAAAATTACTTCAGAAACAGCTGGAGATACATTTTTAAATTTGTAGCCACAGGGTGGTTTCTTTTGCTAGTATTAAATATTTGTTTAAAATTATAATTTACATAAGCTTAGTAAAAATCCTTAAAAAAAATAACATTTTTTTTTACCTTTCAAAATTAGATATCAGAAGATAATGTGAGGTGGCTATAATTTTAATCAACATCAATGGCATCCGCAAATGGGTGAGGTGAGTCACCTCCCCCCCCCCCCCCACCTTCCTGGAAAATTAGATCGACCAAAAATGTAGGTATTTAATGTAAAGTTGTCCATCTTTAATAATATTACAAATGTGAAGTATCGAGAGGCAATTAAAAAAAAATAAAAGCTAATCAAAATATTCATAATGAAAAATATACATACTCATTCTTTTTACTTAGCCAAACGTCCTTGCAACCAAAAAAAAAAAAAAGCTTTTCAAAATGTTTACATTTTTCTCCCCCAACCCCATGAATTTGTTTCCTGTGGACGCCCTTGATCAACATCATAATAACTATTCTTCACATTACATAACCCGCTTGACCTCTTTTATTTTGATACAATAGTTTCTAATAGTAATAAATATTTGACTAGCATTGATTAATCCCCTTAATGCTTAAAAAAATAATAATAATGAAAATCTTCAATTGTTTACTATCAGATATTTTTTAATTTTATTTTGATAACAAGATGTCCAGGGACAGAAAAAAATAAGACATGATTGCTATTTTGGCCTTAATGTTCGGTAACCTTTGATTGCAAATTACAATACTGCACATTTTTAATTTCCCCAAGTAGGCCTATTTTTTTTAACGTGACATCATTTGTTCTCAAGAATTTGCACACCATTAAAAAGATAACCATTTATGAATTAGTGAATGTAAGCAATTGCAGACAAACACATTTTTTCGCTCATGCATTGGCACTAAGTATTCACTTTGTGACTGTGAGGTTTTTACATACAACAAATAGCACATTATCAATCTTTATTATCTTTTTCAAACACAAAAATATATATATTCAATGAAATGTAGAATAAATAAACTACAAGTTGATATTTTCCCAATTAACCATAGAAATTTGAAAACTTCTGCTTTTGAATGAAGGAAGTGTCCTTTCAAACTTCCAATATAGTACAGCTGTTAACCAGAACAATTGTGNACTNNANGATAAAAGTATGAAATTTCTACCANAGNTAGTATGAACCNTTATATTTNAAATTTGATGTGGAGGGAAGTCAGATTCCAGATGTTTGGGGTCTGGGGGACTCNCTAATTAGCATATTTAGCTTATTTTGACATCATTTCTGAATTTGCNNAAGGGAAACTTCANAAATCATCATATCCTAGTACCCAGAATGCTTTTGGATGATTTCTGATACATTTTGGGTAATTTTGAAAAATTCAAGATGGCGGCCAATTTTTTTTTTTTTAAATTTTTCGATGGGGATATGTTCAGNAATGAATTCTGGGTAGTATGTGAAGTCATAGACTTGAGCAGAATGATGCACCATTGAATTCGAGCATTTTTTGACAATATTTTCAAATTTTTGTCGAAGTGCCCCTACAACAACGATCTCTAGCTAACAGCAGAGACCAAATAAAATTTGCCTCCACATCTAAATATAAACATTATGTTATATACTAGCTATGGTAAAAAATGCACAATTCTGCAAAAATACTCAGATAGGTAGCTGCACTAATAGTAATTAAATTATAATTTTTGCTACACTTAGTTCCTTTGTAAACATGAAAATACAAGATTTGAAATCTAAAAAATCTAAAACATTTGCACCAATAAATACGAAGGACAAATAGATATTGGATTTTTGGAAACAATATAATGCTTCATCAAATTCTGATAAATTTCATCTACGATTTTTTGAAACTTCTATTGTTTACAATAGAAGTTTAAAAAAAAAAATCATTAATAAATGAATATCAAGAATTATTACTAGAATTGGATAACTTTGAAATAATTAAATGAATTGATTTCCAATTATTACAGAATTAAATATTCGATTTTTTATTAACGTTATTTTGATTTTCTAGTTTAATGTTGGCACATTTTTTTTTTACATTAATCAAACCATTTCAATTAAATATAAACAAATATTTTTTTTCAATAATGCTAAGGTTATTGATCAACTAATATAACAAAGGTCAGTCCATTTTCACAAAAAGTTTTAATATTGTTTGTTAAATTAACTGCAAGTAATTAAATATCTTGTTTTAAATGCTTTGTTATTATAACTCTACAAAAACATGCAAGAAAAAAAAAATCGAAGTTGTGAATGGATTGAATAAAAAATAAAATAGACATTAAAAAAAGTATTGCATTTATTTTCAATTAGTGAAACAATAAAATATTTATTAAAAAAATAATTGCATTTAGTTTAAATTAGTTATGACCAAAGTTATTTTTTTCACGTCTATATGTTCAAAGTGATATTTCACAATGTCTTGTAGCAGGACTAACCCCCACCCCCTCATCTCTCTGAAATATAATTAAAAGTAACATTAATTTATCAAAACTAGAAAGAAAAGCATAACAAGCATCCTACATATTCTAATCTGAACTGCAATTATAATAAT
>PXIH01S0009964.1:5211-17853 GCA_003024985.2 Euperipatoides rowelli | reverse complement strand
GTAATAAAAGGTTGTTTACCTGTAGATTTGTGCTGAAATATTATTTAAGTGCCACTCCATGTACTACAAATTTATCAGGACATTATTCGTTGAGTTGATTTGATAATTAAGGATTAGTGCTCCCAGTCCATTAGCCTACATGCAAACAATAAAGTTTATGAAATTGGAAGCTGTTCATTATTAGTCATAGATTTGATGAAACCAGTCTTCAGATACTCTGATAAAGGTAAATAGCCATGAGCGTATTTCAAATTCAAATTCTTTTTTTTTTTTAAACATCATGGGTTCACAACAATGACTTTATGTGGAAGCGTGCTTGCTTTCACAAATCTAACTACGTAGTCTGTAGTGCAAAACAAAGATAATTATCTTTGGTTTTATATATTATAATATAACCTAGGTAAACTAGTGTGTGCAACACGATATTTTTAAGTCAGTGGTGCAACATCAGCGCAAATTTGCAAATTTACGTTAATGGAAATCACAATAAGATACAGTATTTCTGAAGCTGATAAATTTTAAATAATAGATTAAAATTTTGCCATTTATAAAAATGGAAATTAAAAGTAATTAAATAAATCAAGTGTGATTGTCAGCACCAGTATTACTGGCAAACTTTTGTTACAAATGGACTAAAATCCCCACCGCCCACCATAATAGCTGAATCGCCTACTAGACAAAAAAATCCTACCGCCCACCAATAAAGCTGAATCGGCCACTAGTGGGCGGTAGGGACCAGGTTGACGACTGCTGCTTTAATTGATACAGGAGCGGCTATATCAATAGTGAGTAGTCATATGGTGAAGGGAAAGAAATTAGAATGTAAAACTGTCCTCTCCAATAGCCTATCTGTAAAAGGCAAAATGGCAAAAATAACTGATTTTTCGTATTTCTTGCAAAATATCAATTTTACTCAAATTTTTGTATTTTTAAATTCCTACACCAAACGAATTATCAAATTATTTTAGGTAATGAATTTTTGAATTCACATAATGCTAAAATTTATCTATCAAACATTTTATTTTTAGAACTAGACAATTCAGACAATATTAAATTTATTAATCATAGCCTAGTTGCAATTTCTTTAACAATACAATTAATAAAGATGATTTTCCGACCATATAGGAGATAAATTTGATAATTTGAATATTGGTGAAGTGTCTGGAAAGTTAAGAAAAAAATTTAGAAATTTAGTCAAGGAATTCAACAAAGTTCTTGATGAGAATGTCACATCTCTAAAAGGTTGTTCAATGACCCCAGGCAAGCCTGAGTTCAAGCATGCTAGGTCCGACTAAGGTTAAACTGGAGAAGTTTGAGAAGGCAGTGATAGTTTCGAGAGGCAAATCAGATTGTAATGGACCCTTATTAGCAATAAATAAGCTTTCTGGTAACATCAGGGTTGATTGGGATTTAAGACGAATAAATAAGATTACAAAGCCATTGACAGTCCACAACACAACATTGTTGACATTCTTGGTTTTCTGAATGGCTTCAATTTTTTTTCTTGGATAGACTTAAATAATGGTAAAACATTACACGGGGATATAGGGAATTATTAAATTAAGGGGGACAAGTCAATGCTAAAATTAGAGCTCTGAGAAATCATAATGACATTCAGACAGTAAATTTAGATAAGCTAAAACATTACCTTGAAAGAAGAATGCTTGATGACACTAAATTTTTGGTATCATCTGATGAGGAATCCAATGATAAAAAAAGTGACTTTTTTATGGAGTGTTAGAGAAATCAGGCAAACTAGAAGAAATTGTATATTTTTTTAAAAAAAAAAGATAATGGATATCCGTTTCTCTTTTCATTGGGACAGGGAGGGATATAAATCAATGCTATACTGTATTTGTATTATTATTGATTGTATTAATTACAGTAGCCTATAACATTCCTTTACCTGTTTGTTTTCTATTCATTTTTCTGTGTGATCAAGACATACAGGATTATCTTTTTGTTTGTTAAATAAAATTGTTAGAATGTGTTTATTAGTTAGATAATGTTTATTTGAACTGTTTTGTAAAATAAAGAGATACTGAAATAGCATTAAGTTAAAGTATTTCAATTTAATTTATATGTTAACTAATATATTGATTTTTAAATTGCAATGAAAAGATTAAAGCATTTATTCAAAATTTTTAAAAGTAGTTACCACTTTTATTCTGTAGAGAGCAGCGTCATTAAAGGGGTTTGGGGAGCTGAGAAGAAAGAGAGTCGACTAATGAGTATCAAGATGAAATGATTCTGGCAAGATAATGCTATTCCTGGAATTGTTTACATATTAAGATTTCATGTACCAGTAATTGTTAATATGATTTTTTTTTTTTTTTTTAATTTACCAATGTATTTCCAATATATAAATGTTACTAAAATTCAATCTTTTACTCAGCAATTTTTAATAGATAAGAAAATGTTTTAAATTCTCAGTAAATATAAACTAAGCAAAATTTCAATATTATTATTATTAGGCCTATTATTTTATTCAGTAAAACAATGGAATAAATCCAATTACAGTTTTACAAAAACAAATAAAAGTCAAAAACAAGGTTAATCATTATTTTCAAACATAATAGAGCAATCAGATATAAATTCATTAAAACCACAAAAAGGTGAGTTAGAATATTTGTTAGAAGTAATCATACTTCTCTTGAGGGCACATCATTTGAAAGAATTATTATTATAACAAGGTAAATTGAACAAAAGATATTTCCGAGTAGTTATATGAGGAGCATTGAGGCTAACAGTACCAAGAAAGAAAGAACACTGGACATTATTATGCAAAATATTAAACATGAAAGTTAAGTCAGAAAGTATTTGTCTCTCTCTGAGTAACTGGAAACCAAAATATGCTCTCAATTCAGAATATAATAAATAAGTAACACTTAATCTAAACTTGACCATCATATATCTAAGAAAGTGAGCCTGAATTCTTTCAATCTTTTCATACTCAGANTTTACATATCCTGACCAAATAACTGAACAGTATTCCAATTTGCTACGGACAAATGCATAATATAAGACTCTTATGGCTCCTAAATTAGTTAAAGGTCTTGAGATGTACTTTACAAAACCCAGTGCTTTGGATGCAGAAATATTAACTCTCTCAACATGTTGAGAAAAAGAGAAATTACTAGTATAAGTAATCCCCAAGTCTTTTATTTCGTTAACTCTACCAATCATAGAGCCATCCAGAACATAACAGAAATTAATTGGATCTTTAGTATAAGCAAAAGTTATAACATTACATTTACCAATATTAAGATTAAGACCCCACTTTGAACTCCATTGAATTAATATAGGGCACCTTGAAGTTTCAAATGATCCAAGAAATGAGTTATTGTCAAAAAAATTTTGAAGTCATCTGCGTACATAAGGACCGGTACATTAAGGATATCAGGAAGATTGTTAATAAATAGTAGAAACAGGAGTGGTACAAATATAGAGCCTTGGACCACACCTGAGGTAACACTAGTCTTCTCAGATAAAATACTATNAATACTGACTTGTTGAGTACGATCATTTAGGTAAGACCTTATTACCAAAAGCAGTGCTCAAAAGATGAATACCATAAACAGACAACTTTCAAATAAGCAGTTTGTGGTTGACAGTGTCAAACGCTTTGGAGTAGTCTGTATAAATACTATCAAGCTGAAAACCGCTATTAAGGGCATCAGCAATGTGCTAATTATAAGTAGCAAGATTAGTGATAACAGATCTACTACCCACAAATCCATGCTGCTCATCTGATATATTGTAAGTAATTTTAAGTGATAATTTAAGTGATTAACTAATAGAAACTCAATTACTTTGGAAAAGCCTGATAATGTAGAAATAGTAGTAGACGGTAATGTTGAATGTTAGATCTGTTACCAGACTTAAAGGTAGGAAATACATAAGCATTTTTTAGCACACTAGGGAAAATTCCGAACTATTTATACAAAAGTTAATTAATCGAGTGATATGTGAAACAGTAGACACAGATATCAATTTCAATATGGCGAGAGGAATACCATCCGGTGAAGGAGCAAAGTGAGATTTTAATCTAGATATGGCTGAAAGTATCTCATCCTCAGTNAATAGTCTTAATTTTATCTTTAAATAACTTTTTTTTTATGCATTTTAAATTATTTTTTTCCAGTGGAATTTTTTTTTATAGTAATTATCTTTGAAAATCAATAATAATAAAAAATTAAAAAGATCCGTTACATTTGACCTTTAAACTTTTTTTTTTTAAAAAAAATTGTTCATATCTTGGCAATAAAATAATAGTGTAGGCATTTCTGCTGGTTCTAAAATATAGCAACCATCCAGTATGTTTTGCAAGATTGTTTTTACAAATATACGTTCATTACTGAACAAGATCGATGAGGTTAGAATTTATTGTTTAGTTGAGAATCCTGACAAGTTTGTAATATTGGAATCTTGGCTTACAAGAAAAATAGTCAAAGAAGAATTGCCTAGTAATGGTTATAATATAATAAGAAAAGATAGAGAAAACAAAAAAGGAGGTGATTTAATTATTTATTTTAGATCTGTTTACAACATAATATTATCAGATTTGGAAGGTCCTATTGAAAGTATATGGTTCAATTTTCGTTCAATTAACAAGAACTTAATTTTTGAACTATATTACAGAGCCCCTAATATTGTATGCTACAAGCCTTTGAACTTATAGATTTAAAACAGAGAATAGACTTTTACAAAAAAGGAAGTTATAATGACATCATAATTTTGGGCGACTTCAATTTTCCCAAAATAAACTGGGAACAAGGCCAAAATAATTATTCTGAAAATGATTTTGGTTATTAATTCCATGAGTAAATACAAAAAAACTTTTTTACCCAACATGTGAATTTCCCTACCCAATTTATAGGAGATTCTATCTCATTATTGGACATTATAATTAATCACAAAGCAGATTCAATCACAAATGTATTTCAAGGTGGTATAATAGGTAAAAGTGATCATATTGTATTGTCCTTTGATTCCGAATTATACATCCTTTTTTTTTTTTTTGATGATATGATTATTATCAGAAAATATACCCCCAAAAAGAAAATTTTCAGTAATTTTTTTAAATAAAAAAAAAGACAGCTATGGTTGGATGATGAATTACAGTAAATGAACAAATAAATAAAAAAAGAAATCTTTTAAGAGATATTATTTCAGTAAAAACTTAGATGACCTCCTGGTATATAAATCTATTAGAAATATTACTACAAATTTAATAAGAGATTTAAGATTTTTTGAGCTTCAAATACGTCTGCAATATGTTTCACATAATAGGAAGGTTATTTTTGATCATCTTAGATATGTAAAGTTGACAAACTACAACTTCAAGAAGGTGGGGAATATATTGTAAACAGGATTGAAATGGGTAATGGTCTAGGAAAACATTTTTCTAAATTTAATATGTATAGGCTAACAATGATATTGTGATAAATAATAACATTGATAACACAAATGCTCAACTATCAGATAGAGAAACATTTGAGGAAGATGTTTTAGCTATAATCAAAAAAAAAATAAAAACCTTGAGATCTACTGGTATAGATGGCATACCTAATCTTATAATTATTAAATTTCAAAANATATAAATTCATTAAAACCACAAAAAGGTGAGATAGAATATTTGTTACAAGTAATCATACTTCTCTTAAGGGTACATTGTTTAAAAGAATTGTTGATAATTATGGAGCAAAAACAGCGTCTATTTCTGTTCTATTGAAGAAGCTAATTATAAATGGATAACCAGTACATGAAAATAAACTGTTTTAAGAAATGTTATTTTCCTTTTCCTGGCGTTCTGATTTTCCAAAGATTTGAACTAGTAGTTCTGTCTTCTCAGTTTGTAATGATTATGAATGTTTTCCAGAATTGAGTCTTCTTGTATTTTTTGTATGATGGTGTTCCAATCTAAGAGATTTGTTGCTAGCTACGATGCATTTGATTGTTTGCATTTGTAATTTATTATTTTTATTTTCTTATAGGCTACCTAGGGAAAAATCTATAGGGAGAGGCAGTGACAGCTCTGACTTTCACACCTAAAGTGTATTTTTGGCCTATAGATTCTATGTACGGTACTTTTGTTTTTATGAAATATGGGATATTCAGTGTGGTTTAAGATGGCAATGAGATGTGTTCCACTCATACCTAACTTAAACTAACTTAGCCTATACCCCATATATTCCAAATAAACCATATAAAAGATGAATATGGATTAGCCCACCTGTTAGGTCCTTCAAAAAATCAAGGACATGGTAAAGCAGTATTTAGTTACCCAGAACTATTTACCTATATATGAGATCGATATTTAGAAGGAGTATAAATGAATGGAATAGCCTACCCAGAGAATCTATTGATTCACACTTAGGACTGAAAGAATTTGGGGAGTTTTTAATGGTTTACCTCAGAGAGAGCAGCGGAAGTAGAAAGAGAGATGAAGGGGCATTTTGGAATGGGGAGTTAGTGTGACCGGTTGTATGGGAGAGAGGGGTTGGAGGGTATGATGGCACATAACTAGNTGGGGAATGTGTTTATTTAGAATATCCATATATTTTGTTTAGATTTGTATCCTTATTTTTGTAATGATTTGTTTTTTGTAACCACAAGTTGACATAAGTGAATGTCAAAAACTGTATAGATATCATATATCTAAACTTTTATTCTTTCAAATAAATAAATAAATAAATAATATAACATAACTACAAGACATTCAGCATATAGGCCTACATATAACATTATTAATTAAAAATTAAGATATGCATTTTTTTTACCCCAGTCTCTATAGATTAGATATAGGCTAAGAAGTCATCAAATCACAATAAACTTTTAAGAATAAATGCAATTTATTATAATACATGCCAACTAAAGCTAACAAAATACCCCCCAACCACCAAAAAAAAATATAGATTTTCATTTAATTTAGATGTCTACCAATATAACAATGTGTCACTGCAGACATATAAACATTTAGATATCTTAAATAAGCCTATAATAATAGGACTTAACCAAAATATTTTAATTTTTAAAACAAAATTATAAATTGGTCACATATAGATAACTTACACACTTCCAAGATTCACTATATTAAATTTTGTCACTTATTAACAAATAACTCAAAATTTTTGATTAAATGGTTATGGTAAATGAAGATTAATTCTAGCAAGTATAAATAACAATCAGTTGTGATGAGACAAGGATCATAACATACATGTGTTGCTCATGAGTTTTGTGAGATGATTGAAGGATTTATGAAACATTCATTTACTTAATTCCTATACAAGAGTGTAGCCATCATGGTATTTATTGGTAGTGCTCCATATGATAACATTTCAGGGATGAATTTCCTGAAAACCCATGAGATGCTGAACATCAGGTTAGTAGGGGGGCTGGATTAGCCTAATGACAGATGGTTGAATGATTCATTCTTCAAGCAGTATGCCACTAGATTTGCTATAAGGAAAGTATTGCCTTTTATTCCAAACTACTTTGTTACTGACACGTGTGTATCATCTGGGGTTTCTTTATTTTTGAAAACTAAAAGATTTAATCCCAAGAGGAATTATACAGTAAGTGACATAGGCTAATTGAATTTTACCTGAATTGCATAAAGATTGGAATAAAGAATAAATACATATTATTATGAAAAAAATATATTTAGTTAGCATTAAATAATTTGGCCTCTAAGTCTGATAATCCAGGATAAGATCAGGAATCTGGATGTGTTTTGGAATGTACAGTGTATGTTCTGTTTTTGTTTAAAGGAAATTAATGAGATCTTAATAAAGAAAATTAGTGGTAGACCATTCCAAATTTTTCTTATCTATATATTAAATTCTATAAGGGTTTTTTACCGTTCGATCTGTTTTGAGAGAATGGCTTGACACAAAAATATGATTGAGGTATCAATAGAAAGGTCTTACTCTCTAAATGTGTCTCACGGGTCAAAAATGACATTCTAGCCAGGGGGGAGGCAAAAACCATGTTCCATCCATAGGGTTTTCAATCGTTCAATCTATTTTAAGAGAACAGATCGACGGAAAAATTTGAGGGGGGTATCAAAAAAAAGCTCTAGACAATCTATATGTCTCATCATAGGGCAAAAATGACATATGGCTAATGGTTGGGGGGGGGGGCACAAACCATGTTTGGCTGTTCGATGTGATTTGAGAGAACGGAACGATGTAAAAATATGAGTGATATCTCATCACATCATTAACTTCAAATTAATATTTTCTTGTGTTTGTTCTATTAGATTAAACATATTTTCATTATCATTTAATACTATTTCCCTGTACAGTCCTCTCATTATTATTTGCAGATGACGTTATTCTATCCTATTAATCATCCCAATGATCATAAACACCTTCAAAACAATCTCAATACATTACATTTATGGTCTAATACCTGGGGTTTACAACTTAATCCAAAAAATTGTTTTATTATATCATTCTCAAGACTCAAAACCATATAAAACTAGTCATATAAAATTCATAACACTACATTACAACGAACACAACATATCAAGGACTTAGGAATCTACCACTCTACTAACTATACAGTTAACTACCATATAGCTTACATTACATCCAAGGCTTCTCAGCTCCTTGGTACCTTACTTCAACTCCTATAAAACCCACATTGCTACCAAGTACTTATCAAATCACATCTACTTTACTGTTCCCCAATTTGGGCTAATTGCACTCAAACTAACTTAAAAGCTTTAGAAACAATACAATATAAATTCCTTACCTACTTATCTTTTAAACTCAAAGTTACTTATCAACATCTTTTATCTTATACAGAACTTTGCCACTATTTTAACTTTTCACCCATATCTCACTCACTTATTCTTCCATTGTTTTACATTGTTTTCACTCACTTATTCTTATTTAAAGTTATTTTATAAATTAATTCTCATTATGATTTTTCAATGTTATTTCAAACAACAGGAATGAACATTCTTTATAAACATGCAAAACCCCACTTTTTAATTTACCTTTTCCATACACAAATTATATTAACAATTTTTCTAATAATCGATCTGCTCAATTCTGTAATACATTTGATATTTCCCAATTCAAGGATTTCAAGACTTTTATACAACAATGTTGAGATAATTTGAACAGATTATTGCATTCGGATTAATTCAGAAGATGATAATGATCAAATTAGACAGCTCTATTAGATATGGTATTATTGATAATATTTACTGTGAATTCAATTTGATTTATGATCAAATTGAATTCACAGTATCAGTCTAACTTTCTACCATTTATTTATTAATTTGTAGTGATTGATCCTCAACTTTTTATGATCTTATTATAGAATAAATTATATACTGTATATACAATATGATTGTATATGATTTTTATATAGTCTTTAAAAAGCCTTTAAATTGCACTGACTTATTTTGTATTTATATCTTTTACTTTTAATGCTCTTGCCATGTCACACTGTAATTTGGCGCACACCATTGTATGACATTAATAAAATAAATAAATAAATTTAGGTAGACCATGAGATGGCAAAGGAAATTGCTTGACTGATGAAGACCATACCCAAGGAGGAGCTTTTTATACACAGTGAAATCTTGGAGAATTGTCACCAATTGTTATTCCAGTGGTTTTATTTAGCACTGGTAATAGTAATGAGAATTTTTAGGAAGAAGAATGATGTTCAAGTCTAAATCAGTAGCCTAAATATATTAAAATTCTTTAATTAAAGTTCAGGTTATTCTTGTTCTTCCTGGCAGTTGAAAATGATAATTTTGCATCATGATTAATCTTCATTCAAATAAGATAGTATGAACATAAAATTCAGGGATATGATACTGCTCAAAGAGTTCAGTGGTTAACATCATTGCCACCAGAGTTTATGCATATGAGGGGTCGTGTGTTCGATCCCGGGTAGACCTGTTGCCGAAAAATTACAAAATTTTATTTCGTCATCGGAAACGGGGATTTTTTCTAATTATAAATATAGTAAGGACTCCTTATTAAAGAAGAAAATGGATTTATGACAGACTATCTAAGGCAAACGGAATTCAAAATGACTGATGCCACGAATAACTAATACAAGCATCACTGTTGTTGTATCTGTTTACAAAGAATGTAGAAATTCAAAATGTATATATTGTAAACAAATATATTTAAAAAAAAAAAAAAATTTAGTGATATGGTACCAGAAAAGCTAAGAATTGTGGTATTTGATTTCTACCCAGATCTTATTTTAAAAAGGCTAAGAATAGTGATCATAGAATAATATTGATTGTCTGATGAATATTGAGAAAGTTTCAGACTCCAACCAGGTTCAGGTAAATCCCATTGCAGGAAAATCATTTTAGAATCTTGGAGGCTTCCATTGAACTGTGTAAAATCTTAGTTGAAACACTAGGGTCCTTTAGTTAAAGTAAGACTCTATTAAAGTACCAAAACAAGTAGGTATGGGGCCACTTTTCAGATTGCTGGGATTACATTTAAGAAATATATTATAAGGGAAGGGCTTGAGATTTTTGAGTAGTTCATGAGTCTAAAGTTCTCTCTTCAGAAAATACTCATTTCCAAATTCATGTCATTGTATCCTGTCATCCAACATTATTTCACTCATAAATCATGATGTTCATCACTTAGGCTACTGTTTTCAAAAATATCATTGCATCTAAATTTATAATACAAATTAGTTTATAATCTTTAGGTGACAAGCTGACCACATCATCTCAAATTTTTTCGTTCACATGTAAAATCAAAAAGGAATTAAACAAAATTGTATTAGAAATTGCTACATAAATTCATTTATTAAATAATTTACAAGAAAAGGAAAATAAAATGTGCTGAAATCTTTTATATCTATTCTAATTCAACATATTTGACCTGCAGATGCCAGTTTATTTAGTTTTTGAAGGGGTTAGTTTAGATTGTGATCTGAAATAGAAAAATTAAATTTGGTAAGGGAAGATTTGTCTATATGAATGAAAAGATCTTGATATGCTAGTATACTATAATTTTATTCTTTTGAATAAGTTAACAATAAAAAAAACCATTATACTGTATATATCTATGTATATACTGAATATATATAGTATATATATATATATATATATATATATATATATATATATATATATATATATATATATACATATATGAGTCTATTTCATGAGATTACAAAAGGATTTCTATAAGTCTCAGCCCATTTAAGGATAAAGACTTATGACATTTAAAAATTACAAATTTTATACAACATATAAATGTATCTTCTTTTTGTTGTAGTTGATAATTGCTTATTTTAACAATCTGATTTTTTTAAGAATTTACTTTACTAAAATTATGAGTTATAGCACAACATTTAATTTTGCTTCTCAATCTTTAACTATAATGTCTGTTAACATTGTATTGTTGAATTATTTTCATTATGCATGATATTGTCAGATCATCAATATATTTTAGTCTATTTGGTATATTTTAGCTACATTATTAACTAAAACATTAAAAATTAGACTTCCTAATACTGTTCCTTGAGGTGTTCCACTTTTGCATTTGAATACCAATTTTTTATCACTTTTTGGTATTCTTAGAATTTGTTTTCCATTCATTAAAAATGAAGATATCTAATTTACTGCAGCAG
The DNA here is from genome assembly GCA_003024985.2 of Euperipatoides rowelli. Taxonomy (NCBI): domain Eukaryota; kingdom Metazoa; phylum Onychophora; class Udeonychophora; order Euonychophora; family Peripatopsidae; genus Euperipatoides; species Euperipatoides rowelli. The sequence goes on along the minus strand of PXIH01S0009964.1, from coordinate 6,219 downwards.
CAGGGAGTCTCGTTTCCAGTAATCTTTTAATAAAAATCTGATGATCCACACTGTCGCAGGCTTTACTAAAATCTGTGACTACATTGATTCAAGGTTTACTAATTTTTAAAAAATACTATCTAGGCTATATAAATTATAATGTATTGCCCAGTAGATCTCCTTTTTTAATCCTCCAAATTGAAATGGATCCATTTTATTTCTAATCATTGGTAATACATGATTTAGCAAATGTCTTTCACAATTTCAGAAGTTTCTGTTGAGATTGTATTGGTCCCTATCTGGGTTTATTGGATATTGTGTTTTTGGTAAAATTATCATATAAGTATTTTTTCATATCTCAGGATAAATTATATTAAAGATAGATTAATTAACATAGAGACTGGTTACACTAATTCTAATGCAAATATCCTGGTTGAAATGGAGGAATTTCATCAAGTGCCATTGTAGTTCTTCATTTATACATTTTAATTCTTAAATGCTTCATAATTCCTAGAAATAATGCCTTTAATTCATTAAAGGCTCTTTTCACATAAATGATGCATTGGTTGATTTCATTGGCATTAAAATCTTAAAGTACTGTATGTACTACGCACATTGAACATTTCTGAGTTGAACTGTAAGCACCAGATTTTGATTTCGGTCTTACTCATTAGTATGCTGTCTTACTCATTACCATGCTGTCTTAGCCTACTCATTAATCTGCTTTCTTATTCATTAGTATATTGTCGGACTTATGAGTAGGCTGTCTTACTGATTAGTATGCTGTCTTATTGATTAGTATGCTGTCTTATTCATTAACAGGGTTGGCTTCCCTTTGAGACCAAGAAAATCAGTACCTTTCAAATAAAAATAAAATATCTAAAAATAGAAAAGTGAGAAGGTGTCATGTGAGAAAATGCTGCAATCTAATTGGATGGTGGTTTCACTTGAGTTCCCAGGATTGGCTTTTCCTATCTACTTATATATTATATGCAGTATCTATCTGACTGTCCATCTCTCTCTCTCTCT
>PXIH01S0009949.1:10520-21257 GCA_003024985.2 Euperipatoides rowelli | reverse complement strand
AAAAATCTTTGAAAATCAATAATTAAAAAAAATTTTAAAAAAATCTGTTACATTTGACCTTTAAGTAATAAACTGTTTTTGAATGACTATAGATATTAATTTTTGTTTTGTTTTTGTTTTTAAATAAGTTTTTAAATACAGGGTGAAGCAATCATTTATTATTTACAGTATTAACGATTAAATAAATTTACATGCTTTGATGTCTGACATAAAAATCATAGCGTTTCTTTTTTTTTCAACAGTCAACCATTTTCCGTATTCATATTGTCTGCTGTACATTCCTTGATTCTACTTGAGGTTTTCCCATTGATGCTTGGTAATATATAACGAGAAAACTTCCACAATATTTACAAACAAAGAAAGAAAATTTCTTATTTGCTACACCGGAGTTGGACCCAAGGTCAAACCATGACCTCATTATGTGTCTGTTTATTTAAGAAAAGGACAGTGGGACTATCTGTACCTGGACTAGCTCAAGAGATCTTCACTAATCTTGATGTCAGCCTCCACGAAAGATGTGAAGTGTGAAGGCTTGGAGAGATCGCTTCTTAATTCGCAGGGGCTCTGAAAGAAAGCCTGAAAACAGATACACTAAAAATTAAATAATATTGGAATATAATTAATGTTTCTCCCCTCTGTTGAAAATGGAATAGTCTAAAATAAAATGGCACCAACTGGGAAGAATTTAATAAGGTTAAATTATTGCTTCTCCTTTCTTTCAAAAATGGAATATGCTAGAATAAAAATGGTACCAACTGGGAAGAATTTAATAATGTTAAATTGATTCTTCTTCCCCCTTTTAAAAATGGAATAGTCTAGAATAAAAATGGTACAAAACTGGGAAGACTTTAATAAGGTTAAATTAATGCTTCTTCACTCTTTTAAAAATGGAATAGTCTAAAATAAAAATGGCACCAACTGGTAAGAATTTAATAAGGTTAAATTAATGCTTCTCCCCTCTTTCAAAAATGGAACAGTCTAGAATAAAAATGGTATGTAGGCCCTAACCAAGGAGACAATACGCTCATAATTCGTTAAGAATATTTATTCAAGATCGTTTAGTAGCAATCAGGAAAAGCTAAGGTCATATTATTATTATTCGTCTTCTTCTTAGTCTGTTATTATTATTATTCGTCTTATTATTATTATTCGTCTTCGTCTTCTTTTTCTTCTTCTTCTTATTATTATTATTATTATTATTATTATTATTATTATTAATACCAATTAAAAGTGGCTAATATACTATACCTTTCAAAATTTGCATCAAAGCCTGCTGCTTAGAATGTTTTTAACTAGCTCTTGAATATTTAAATTTCTTACCTGGATAGGCTACTTTCAATTGAAATATATTAGTAAAGATATAGTCGGAATTATTATGTATCTTGAACGTTTTAATTAGTCTTAATTTTGAAAAGTAGCACACATGTGCTGACTTTCACAAGAAATATACAGAAATAAAAAAAAGCACTGATACTGTACATCAACAAAAGTTGATGACATTATGTTATTAATAACAGTCAAAACTTTAGCTAGTTACATCACTGAGGTTAAAGATCTAATGATAGTAATTGTGTTGGTGAAAACAAGATGAAGGATTAGAATTGTAGGTTTGTGCTAACACAGTTCCAACTGAATAAATTTCATTCTCACTCACAGTAGCTAAAAATACTGGATAAATGTTGAGAAAGGTACTTATAATACCCTTCAGTCCATTAAATCTGTCTTCAAGTTTGGAAATAATTCTCTATTACCCAGGGTCCCTTAGTAATTATTGATCAGAAGGTAACTCATCTAAGTTTCTTTCAACTTTAGTCACATGACAATCTTTTAACTTGTCTTCTTTTCCCCAGTTTTCAATTATTTTAACAAGACATTCTTTAAAAGTCATATCCTATCATTTAAAATTATCACTGTATTATGATCACTGTAAATTATTAATAAAATATATTGTTTGATTAGAATTATTGTAGAATTTTTTGAATTGTTAGTACTTGGAAGGTTTAAAATAATAACTTTGTTCTGTCTTAAATTATATTTCTAGAGATGGGCCTCTTAAATTCCCATACCCACATATAGATGAACCTCTGTAGCCCTATTGCTATACATAGTACCATAACTAGAAAGTCTTTTTGGGGTGGTGGGGTGGGGGGAGAGAAATGAGAAATTTCCCAACTATGACTCCTTAAATTTACTGCTCAACTACTGAAGAGCTTCTGGGTGACCTTGTCCCTGCATCTTATCTTCAGATCATTTTAGTGTGTCAAAATATTAAATTTCCCAAATCATTATTTTAAAAATTGCCATCCAGTATAAAAATATTTGATTATATATTTTTTGTTTTAAATTTATCAGCAGTTTAATCTTCTCCGTCAACTGGATTATTCTGAACTGTCAACAAAAAAATTTCCCTATTTTTGGACCTTTATCCAAAGTTGAATTGGGAGGGGGGAGAGCTCCCTGACTTAGCAATGTCCCTGGCTATAGACTACTCATAGCTGAACGCAAAAAAATATATGTCAGGTCAAAGTTCAAATTGACAAAAAAGTAAATTATAGTTAAAGTTTATTAAGAATGCCTATTTCCAAATCATTGATTTATGTGTATTTTTGTAAAAATAAATGCTTGTTTAATAATCAATTTGTTATATTCCGTCAAAAAAGTCATCAAAATTCCACTTTTATACCATTATTTACCAAAATTTAAAACTAACAAGTGGCGCCAAGTCTATATTTATGGACCAGAAAAATCTCACATTGATTCCAATAAGTGGTTATTAGAGAGAAATAAATGAGAGATAGTTTGATCCTCAGGGCCTTAACTAGGGTTGGTGATATAGGGTGGGGCATTCCCCTACCTTTCAATGTCCATGCACTAACTTGAAAAAAAAAAGAGATTTTTACATTTCCCCCTTAATTTTTAAATAATCAAATTTTTAATTCTTATGCCCAAAACTTATCTAATTTGAATGAATTATCTAACGTTAAGTTTTACATATTTTTAATTTATATTAAAATTTTAAGAAAATTAAAATATTTTTAAAAAAAATCACTAATTAAAATTTTACACTATTATTTAAATTTTTAAATATGGCTGCCCGTCAATGAATGAAATCAATAAAGATAATCCCCAACATTTATTAATTTATCATGATTTAAATGGATAACAACCTTATTTTATTTCTACAGTTCTAACCTTACCCTTACCCTGAACTTTAACTCCTAATAGTATATGCGGGGACATATCACTTTTATTAGCAGAAATCTAAGAACAAATTTATAGATTTTACTTACCCTAATGATGTATTTTTAGTTTTTATTTTCATTTTTCAGAGGAGCTAAGCCTCATTTTCACTACATTTTCTTCATTTTGAAGAAAACCAGGCGTATACGCTCAGATTTCTTATCGGGAAGACATTTTGTGAATCTCGTCATGTCCAAAAAAGTCTCGTCAAATAGTTCTCTTCTCGCAGGGAGCTATTATTGTACATGAGGGCATTCTGAGTACTTTTATGTCGTTTAAACAAAATGATATTTAGGAGATCTTGAAGGATGAAGGGAATATATTCTAGATTATATACCCTTCATCCTTCAAGATCCCCTAAATACTATTTAATTTCTACCATAAATATTCAAAATGTTTAAACGACATATAGTACCCAGAATGCCCTCTGTACAATAATAGCTCCCTTTGAGAAGAGAACTGTTGACGAGACTTTTTTGGCCATTACGTGAATCACAAAATGTCTTCCCGGTAAGAAATCTGAGCGTATACGATCTGGTTTTCTTCAAAACGAAGAAAATGTAGTGAAAACGAAGCTTAGCTCCTCTGAAAAATGAAAATAAAAACTAAAAATACATCATTAGGGTAAGTAAAATCTATAAATTTGTTCTTAGATTTTAGCTAATAAAAGTGATATGTCCCCGTATATGCTCCAACCCGATATGAAATAATCAGAGGGGACGGGGTTTAAAAAATGCCGAAAAAAGTTAACAACCAAAAAAAAAATGTATCAAAAAAACCCAAACTTGAAATTTTTACAGTGCCCTATCTTACATTTATGATGCCCTATCTTACATTTCATTCTAGCTACTGCCCTGTTGATCCTTCACAGACCAATCAGATTGTAGTTCAGTCCATTAGCACTAGGTCTTAAGTATTATTATTAATATTATGGATTTATTCATGAATAAAAACAAAAATTGGGATTCACTGTTAGCACACAAAACACCTCAAAGAATTTTAGGTCTTGCACTTTCCACACGTTTTGATAGTTGGAGGGCCTTGCTGACATGCACACAGCAAATGAACATATTATTTTAGTCAATGCTTCAATAGACAAATGAATACAAAAATGAAAATGCAAAAGAAAGCTTCTATCATATCCTAAAATGTCGGAATGTCAACTACTCACAATATTTACACAGACAGAATTATTGTACTGGCAAGAAGCACTGGGAGATATGATAAAGTCTGACACATAATATATCATTTCCGCAGCAGACGGCAATGCCCAATAAAGGTAAGATTGAGTGAATTAATGAATTTTATATTAAACATGACTTATAAAATTACATAAAACAGTTTATAATGTTGCCTAACAGTACATTTTTCTTTGTAAAGATAAATGATTAAATGTAATCACCAACTTGATCTGCTCGAAAATAAATATAGCACAGAAAATAAATATCTATAAGTTTGAGATAACATTTGAAGACATTGAAAACGCTCTACATCAAATGTACAAGTATGGAAGTCCAGGGACAAACTGTATCACCATAAAATTCTATAAAAAAAATAGCTATATATTTTCAAGAATATCTGTTCCAATTTTTAGCTAAGTAATTCAAAAACTGATGTGCAAATTTTATGTATTTCAAGGATACTTTATACTCAAATTAAAAAACAATTATTGTGAGTTTAAGTTTTTTTTTTAATTTATTTATTTAAAAATAAAGTGGACCGTCATTGACAGGAAATTTTTATTTTAATAGATAATATATGTTTTCAGACTAGTTACTAATATAATCGATACTTGTTTTCCTACTATGGTTCTGACGGTGAGGCAGTGTACCGGGTCAAAAAACCCTATCAAGGTGTAGAAGCCTGGGAGAAAATCCTTTCCATAACTGCCTTGACTGAGACGCAAAACTGGAAACGTCTCAGCTTATGTCGTCATTCTTGCTTAATCAACCTGTATTGCTACAGATCGCACCACAAGAACAGGACTGTGAGTTTAAGTTTTGTGTCAACTAATATGAAAAGAATTAATACTTATAGAAAGCGCAAATTACTTTTAAATTAATTGCTACTCCATGACATAGATATCTGTTATATTCAAGAGACAAGGTACAAGTGACCTGGGAAGGGGGGTGGGGTTAAGTATCACCCTCTTGGATAAACACTGTAACGTTTTTCAGGGTAAAACGGACAAGTCTTGTCGTGGAGTAGTCACATTAAAATCTAAAAGAATTGTAGTAGGTATCCAATTTACATTTAATTAAGGCCCCTTTTAGATTTTTAATTTTATCCTTAATATTTAATGCCACTTTTGTACATTCTGGTAAATTACTGTGCACCAAACCAATTAGCTGCAAGTAAATAAGCATTTAAGGACATGATATCTTCCTTATCCATAAGGTTTGACATCATACTAATGGCAGGGGACTTTAATTAATGTAGCAATCCTAAAGGGTATGGATCATTTACCTACTCACTTGTCTAGGGAAGCAAATACTTTGGACTCTATGTTACTAAAATTGTGTTTACAGAGCTAAATTTGAGTATTAATTTTACAACTTTTTCTGACCAAACAGCTATTATGTTAAGTAATTGGCAGACTGTTAATCAACATACCACTATATACTTGGTGTATCAACAACATCCATTTAGCCTTTAACCCTGCTTTTTTCCCAAGACTTTTACAATCATGCTAATACTTTATTTCAAAATTTTAGGATTCTAAATTATTTTGATTTCAAATAATTCTTTGTACATATTTCAATTGATTATAATATATTATATAAACTACTCAGATTTTCAGATTTGGACACATTTGTTCAACATGCAAAACATTGATAAAGACCAGGTACCTTTTTTTTTCTTTCAAAAATGCATTAAAGAGGATAACACCCCAACACAACAAATTCAAGCAAACTGAATTCTATTTTAAAATAAAAATTGTTGCAAACAGACAAGAATTCTCAGTTTTGACCACATCATTATACTTTAATAAACATTCAATGTCTCCTATTTCATACATACACAATGGTACCTATAATTTGGTAGGTCTTCCTATGTTGAACCACATTTTATGATACTTTACAATCATGTACAAATTTTTCCTATCAAATCGTTATTTTACTTCACATGATTTTTTTTTTTTCAATTCATGATGATATTCAGATGAAGAATAATTGTATTATTACCTGTAAAGGTATTTTGAACACCTTAGATCAGATAAATAGTCATAGCTCTTGTGGCCCGGATTTAATTAACATTGATTTGTACAAACATTTTTTGCATATATTTTCACCCCAAATTTGGTTAAGCTTTAAAATTTATGGTTAATGAGCCGTTTTCTTATAATCATTTTTATACATTCTTATTTGCTACTTCATAGAAAATGGAATTTAGACCAAAATTCCCCTTTAAATTTGTCTAGCCTAAGGTCAATTAATGTCCAGAATTTGGACAACCAAAGATACTTGCACGCATATTAAATAATAACCTTAACTTACTTTTGCTGCATTGTTTAGCGCCCTTTCATTTTACATTTAAATCATGGAACATTCATACTCACATAAATTCATTACAGAAGGCTAAATTTTACATTAAAAAATATAGGTTGAAAGATGTGGCCATTGTTTTCCTGTACAAACATAAGGCATTTGATTTTGTGACCATGCATATCTAATTAATCAAATCATTCATTTCTTTGGTTACTTGCATCTGTCTTGGGGTGTAATAAATTACATCACTAACAAGGTATAAAGTACAGAGGTAAATGCTTTTACACCTTTGCTGTAAAGAGTAGCATCACCAAGGGATCTCCCCTTAACTCCAATTTAGTCATAGTTTATATCGATAAACTTATTACTGATATAAATTACGTAATTTTGGGATTTGACTCTTGGTGCGCCAGTTTCTTCTTTTTCTTTCAAGGATGACTCACAGTCTTTGTGCAGAGACATGAAATCATGCAAATTGTTTAAACGTATTGCGTCCTTTTACTAATGCTATGGGTCCGTTTTTTAACAAACTAAAGACCCTTGTGTGGTATACTTTTCAAAATGTTATTCATCACTAACTTGTATAACACTGGAACTCCTTGGAGATTTCTGGGCATCCCTTATCCTTTTACTGGTTACACATGATGTAAAAAACTAATTTTTGACCATTTTCATCAAGTTCAGCTTGCGTAGAAAATATAAACCTATATAGCTTCTCACTAAGGTGAAATTATAAACACCTACCTTTTTCCTTGTTTCAACAAATTATATGCTAAAGCACAAAATCTTATAGGGCACAAAATTATTCTCTTGTCAAGAAAAAGATTGTGTCTTTACATTAAGCAGGGTGGTCTTATCCTACATGACATGGATCATCTTATATGTGTAATTAAACCAATTTTTTTAAAACAGATGCAAAATTTTCACGGTTTAGTAACATCACAATGGAGGTTCNCCCCCCCCCCCCACCCAAACACACCTCATCCTTATGATGATGAACTCAACTTCATTATTGGTCAAGTTAGGCATACTTTTCAGGACCTTGCAGACACCTATAATTTTCAGTATACAAAAAAATTTCACTATAAAGGCTACGTAAAAATTATGGACCAGAATTGCCAATCTCAGCCAATCGTTAGGTTGCTTTTGCCTTTATATAGGCAATAAAAACTTTTATATGTGTCTCCCATTTTGTATTATTTTTTCTTTAGGATTTTGTCTGAATCTATATTCACCAAGGATTTGTTAATTAGACAATTCAATTTTTATTTGGATCCCACATCATTCACATGTCCTTTGTCTGGGCACCCAGAGACTCTTCAGCACCTGCTAATGCAGTGTGCCTTTTACTGTGAAGACAGATTAAGACTTATTCATTTTTTTTCCTCACAGTATTTATGATTCTTTGTTGATGTTACTGCAGAATCGTCAATTAATGGTGGCTAGTTCTATCATTTTATTTTTATTTTTATTTTTTTATATTTTAAAAGGTTAGAAACCATTCGGCCATGGCCATATTTACAAGTACAATTTCTGTATTTTACTAAAGATTTTGAATCCAAATGGCAAAATCCTGCCATTAATTTTTATTTCAATACCTTTTTAAAGACTCCATTATGGCATAGTATAAATATGTATGGATAGAATGCTTTCCAACCCATTTTATTTATTTATATTATGCATTCAGGTTTTATTGTAAGATATATTTTGTGTGTCTGTTTGTGTAATTCCAATGTCAATTTACATAATAATATTTATTTTTTATCAACTCTTTAAAATTTCTATGTATTGGAATGATCACTTTTGAAAATTAAAATGATGCATTTTTTTTTTCTTTTTGAATTCAATAAAGTTATTATGGGGACCACTGCCTATCCGCCCCCCCCCCCTCCAAAAAATATTAAATGTAGTACATTAGTTACACTGTTGTTAGTTTACATAAATTTAAAATAATCATAATTAAGAGAAACTTAGAGTCATGTACTTGTCCTTTTTTTTTCACAATCTTCAAATTTATTACTAGTTAATGAGTATGACTTAATTTTCACATAAAGACAGTCCACATCAAGCTCCACATCTCACCTTTTATTGTATATAATTTCATCAACAAACCTTTCAACTTCTAGATTTTTTTTCAATTATCCTTAAAAGGATCAAAGGGTAGGAATTTTATGTCAAGTTCATATGTCTTTGATCTCTGATTGAAATACAGTACATTATTGGCCTTAGCTGAGCACTTTCATAGAATAATTTACACCTCACTTTCCATATCGTTTTATAAAGAACGACCAAAATAACGAAAATACAAAAGCTATTAATGTTTGTTAGTTCATCAACAGAAAAGATACTCAGCAAATCATTTATTTATTTATAGAAAAAGCCAGATCTTCACTTTGGGAAAACTGCACTGACAGAAAACGTGGCCAAAGGGCTATTGATATTTGAACATGAATAAATATTTTTTATGATCCAGTAAGGTAGCAGGAGAAAAAAATGCACACTACAGTGACAGAACACTCCAAAGTGTTATTAGAAATTCTTTGTTACAATATAAGATACATCATAACTAACAAAATAAAATAAAATAAAAATACAAAATATGTACATTGTATAAATAAAATGTAAATAAAATAATCTCTATAAATATTGCAAACAAAGCTATAATTAAAAAAAAAAGCATTTAAACTAGTTTAATATCAAAGACTGTACACATAGTAAAAGCTATTCATCTTGAATGTTAGTCAAAAGCTAATACTCAAAGGTGATCCTTTGAGGACATATATTTCAGAAGTCAATTTGTCATCAACTCTGGGTAAAAACAATAGAATAATTAATTCCTGTCTATGTGAAAGCCAAGATCTACATTGCAAAATCATGATACAATATTGCAAGGTTCCACCGTGTGAGTTAAGAAAGCCAATACATTGTTAATGGAATTCTAATAAAATATGAGCACATTATTATGTTAAACTATTATATAATTTTGTCATTGCAAAATGAAATTCGAAGCAATTTTAAATTTAAATTTGTTTATTGATGTAAATATGAGACTAAATACAGCTTCACATATTTGCAGTGACATTAAATCATTTCCACTCATAACTGTTGATGCATATCAACCTCTGAGCATCTGTGTCTTAATATCACTCCCAAATTTAAGTAAATATAAGCTTTAAAAAAAGAAGAAGTAAGCACATAATTTTCAATGTACAGTTGTACATAAAAAAATATTTACATCTTTGATTGGATGCAGGAAATCTATTTAATAACTTACAATTATGAACTCAGCAAAATAAGATAGAACAGAGTTTAAAGTTTTTTCTCGTATATGGAAATCAAATCGCCAACATTCAACATGTGGAACATTTGTTGCACGTAAAAGCAGACACTATAGGTCATCTATGTTCAACATTACCAATGGGCCTAAACATCTCATACCAGGCATGAATATTAGGCCTTGACAGTGGTGGTTTATTGTATTGTGCTCTGAACTTACATTAAACCATCATAGCCAAATTTTTTCAATTAACCAATCAAACATTGTTCCATATGTCACATGTTCATTACCCGGAATGGTAGTGAATTGGTTTCAATGAATCACTCAACACAATATACTTTCTCTTGAGGATTCTTGAATACTGAGTGATTATGAAAGACTTATGTTTATGCCACAAGGTGGCAACACTTTTAACATGTACATTACTAGGAATGGTAGTCAATTGGTTTCAAATAACTACTCAACACAATGTACCTTCACTTGGAGATTCATGACTACTGATTGATTGTGAAAGACTTGTGTTTATGCCACCAGGTGTCACCACTTGTAACATGTACATTACCAGGATTGGTAGTTAATTTTGTTTCAATTAACCACTCAGTACAATATGCTTTCTCTTAAGGATTCATGACTACTGAGTGATTATGAAAGACTTGTGTTTATGCCACCAGGTAGCACCACTTGTAACATGTACATTACCAGGAATGGTAGTCAATTGGTTTCAATTAACCA
>PXIH01S0009933.1:12728-23782 GCA_003024985.2 Euperipatoides rowelli | reverse complement strand
TGTGGCCCACATCCCCTGCACCCACCTTGGGATGCCTCTTCATGTAAAAACATTTATAATTTTATTTCTGGATGCTTAGCTCACAGAGTGCCACTTAGTGCATTATTTTTTTTTATATGTTACATTAATTTTTTACTATTATATTCTAAAGTTTAAGCTTACGAATAGATTTTTGACACATGTACATTTAGTTAAGGATAATATTTTTTTCTAATATTCAAAATTAGAAAGTTATCAATAATAAGCATTTAACATTCTGCAAGTCTTTAGTGATACAGCCAAAAATTTTATTATTTTATTATGTAAATCAGCAAAGCTTAACCATGGACCCTAGAGTTAGGGGAAGGGGGGTGTTCATGCAGATGCATAGAAAGCTAATGTGACTTCCTAGGCTGGGTTTGTTAAAATGAATCCTTGTTGACCATATATTTATATTTGCATATAATATAAACAATAATAATAATTTTTAAAAAGTGTGGTATTATTCACATTTTAAAATCATTTAAGATACATGCTTTGTTAGGTCAAATTTATTTTTCATGCTTTCATTGAGGCAACTGGCTAATTCTATCAGAAAAAATAATACTTTCAAACATTTCTCTCTCAATAGTGAGCAAGAAATACCTGAAAGTGTTAATTATAAGTAGCATTTTATGTTACTGTAAATTTAAACATTTTCATTGGATTTCCTTTAGTTGCAGTTGATTTTGCATCCCCCTTTCCCCCCCCCCAAAAAAAAAAAATACTAAGCTCCCTGGACTAATGCTCATATTGGCCACTTTTCATTACACGAGATATACTTAAGAATAATGCGAGTATTTTAGGATTTTTGCCTATTTTATCAAAATTAATCATATAATAAATAAAAAAACACATTTTTGATTTGAATGCAGATTGGAGACGTTGAAGTTGTCACACTTTTACCGAACTGTATAACTTATTGGAAATCATTGACACATAGTTCTAAGCTTGTCACCAGGATGCAGCACTAATCACATTAATTTAGAAACAGATTTTCTACTTTCAATATTTGTACTTTTTTTTTTTTTTTTCTTATTTTAATTTAATTTTTTTAATAGTTTTGACTTGTCATGCAGCAGTAATAAATATTTTAAATTTCAATACCATCTTTTTATTTCAGTTTGTTATTCAATTATAATTCCTGTTTTGAGTCATTTTTTTTCTTTTCTAAATTTCAAGGGGGTCACGGCGTCCGGAGGTAATTAAATAAGGGTCCTGAAAAATAAAAGTCTGAGCGCGCATTTTTACAACCTCTGCCATCTCTTCTGCCGGGAAAGAAAAAAAAAATCAAAAATGTCCGGCAGACTCGGCAGGGCCAAGCAGTAATATCACGAGTAACCTATGCTGGTTTTCTTATCATCGGCTGGATGAAAGAGCTGGGAAAGGAATTAATTTCTAACATAACCCTTTCTGGCACTCATCATAAATAATAACAGAAAGTTATTAGCAGTACTTTCTCTATTTAGTTGTTGGGGGGTGGGGGTGGAACATCCCAATATAATTGACAGTAATATTCCACCATGGTTAGGTGTGCCTTTTTAGAAATATAGCCTATATGTTATGAGCTTGTCTAATAATTATTTACAATTAATTGTTTACATTAATAAGTATACCGTAAGTTTGGTGCAATAGGTTATCTTGATCATATGGTTTTTAACAATGCACATTACATCTTCGTAAAAGGACCAATCAATGATAGCGCTAGGCCATTACTATGGCAGGCTAATTATTAAAATTGACAATTTCCTTACTTCCATTGAATGATGAAAGTCATTAGACCTAATAAAAATTAAAGGTATTATTAAATAATAATATTGTATTATCAATTAGGATCACAAGGATTTGAATTACAGCATTACTAGTACGAAACTAAAAAATTATCACAAAATGCAGATGGATTTTCTTGTTTTCTAGTGCTAAATCTTGCAATAGGTTGCTGATAGACACTTGAGTCTTGTATCAATTCTGGGTGTATGTCCATGTTGTTTTTATTTCATCTTCCTACAAATATAGACACAGTGTCAAACTCTGTATTATAAAACATGTGAATCATTAGGCTTATGTCCTAGAATATTAGCCTAACAATGTACCGACTGATATAGGAAATGGTTTCCATGCCAAAAGCAATCCCCAATTCCTTCAGTCTACCCACTAGTGATGAGGCAAGAGCTCTTACATCAAATATGACTGTAAACATATGCATTTTACTACCCTCTTGACTTGTCTGCAACATGCAGAAAAATCATTGAATCAGACTTTTGTATATGCAAGATGTAAGACCTGGGATATTTTTTAACAAATAAAGACATAACATACATCTCATCTTCCACATTAACTCTGATAACATGTGTATATTTGGTTTATTTTTTTTCTGATGAGGGAATCTTTATAAGTTTTCATGAATTAATTTTGAGTGAGTAAATCTTCTTCTTTGTTCCTCTCCACCGTGATTGTAAATGTTGCATATTGCCTTGGGGCATCGGCTGCCATCTTGATGTAGATGCTGCCGCTATGTAAAAGCCGAACAGCACCACTAAGTATCGAGTTGAACTAAATGTAACATAAGGCATGTTCTTCAATAGCTAACTTTTATAATTATTTGAATTATTTGATATTTTTTCATTCGTCATTAGCTCACAAACTTAACGAGATCGTTCGTCATTATTTTAGTTAGGGTAATCTCGTGAATTTCGTTACTAACATTTTAACCTGCTCGAGAGGTGGGTAACTTCATGAGGTTTGGGTTTCATAATGGCTGACAAAAAAAGAGATTGGAATTGTTATATAAAAACAGAGTGAATACAATATCGTAGATGATGGGGGTAGCAATAATTTTTCATTTTAATCATCTGCAATCCTAATAATGAATTTTAAATTCATTTTTTTTGGGGGGGGGGGGAATACATCGAATTTCAATATCCCCTTAAGTAAGGCTGCTTAAGTCTTTACCTGAAAGGATTAATGCAGTAATTTGAAATGCTAATCTCTGTAAAATAGTCTTCAATACAAACATTTTTTATTTTATTGTTGCATAAAAGCATACTAAACTATTTTATTATGATCAAGTACTTTGCTACTCAGAAAGGGCTAACTTTATTGCTTGTCTATAAAATTTAATGTTCACGTGACCAGGTATAAACCAAATTAATGAATGCACTGAAAAAATCATATGACGAACATACCTATATGGTGTCAGGAAAAGTGAGATGACACCATATTTTTTAATCATCAAACATCTGAAAATGAATAAACTGGAATCCTCAGGAAAATAAAGCCTTGAAGGCAATGCACCTGCAATTTGGAGAAAATAGAAACAGATGTTTAATATGTATTATGTGTTATGAAAATTAGCAATGGTTCTGATTAAATTAAAAGCAGTATTTTATTGCATACGGTCGGAGAACAAGTAATCGATATTTACAACTCATTTGAGTTTGTGATTGATGCTGATAGAATTCAATTTGGCTTTATCCTGGAAAAATTTGATGTTTTTTGTAATAAAATCATATGGTTGAACAGCATATTTTTTTTCTTTCATATTCAAATTTCTGAAGAATCTGTTGACCAATGGATAATGGACTTAAAGCTTAAAAACTAGTCATGTGAATTTGAGGTTCTCAGTGACAGCCTAATCAAGGATTGAATTGTTGTGATGTTTTGGTCTTAAACAAATAAAATTAAGATTTCTGAGAGAGAGTGACTTAACTTTAGATAGGAAAGTCACTAGCTGTCATTTAGCTGAACAGGGCACCCTTTCAGATAAAAACCTGGACAGCTGAGGCACGGTAGCAGTTCAAAACTAACAGACACGTAGAAGACTGTGATTTACACAGTTAGAACAACCAAGGCTGAAGCAGTGATCATGTGCAAGGTGTAGATTGCTGCATTTTCTTCAGAGAAGTCCAATAAATGGTAGAACATGCTCTAAATGTAATGGTTAAAATAATTTTGGGTGTGTTTGTAGAGGTTTTGATAACATTTATGCTAAAATCGATGTTATTAAAAACAAATGGTGAATCAGAAAATGTTGATATTTATACATTGTCATTTGGTAGTATTATGAGAAAAACTAGTAACAAGTTTGATAGTATTGCTGTATGGCCAGAAAAATTTGTATATAATTATAAAGAGCTTTATATGACTGCCTGTGTGATGCTCCACTATATTAATTTATTAATAGTCAATTTTTTTAATCCTTTTTAGCAATTCTTATGGCTACCCAAGTATTTTGATGATTACTAGTTTTCTACTTTGCTCATATTGGATTCTCAAGAGCAAGTCAACTCTCAATGGTGTAATTCCTTAAAATAGTGTTGAGCCTAGAGGATTTTATGCTTCGATGTTTACATATGACTGTGAATTGTCAATATGTGATCAGAATAAATGTGAATTTTTATATTTCTTACATAATTTCTTTTCTACTATTGGTTGAACTTATTTTCATGTCAAACTCATGATTATCAACATACTAAAGTTGTGTTGGATTTACCTTTTATAAAATGATTAGTTAACATTATAGTACATGTGTGTGGGAATGGTGGTTAAACTATGCCTATCATAGAAATTGCACATGTAAATAATTTATTATATTTCTTTTTAATTAATCTTTTAACTACTGTATTTCTTCGACCATCCAAACTTGCACCGGTAACATGATTGATTTTTGGTCCTGTTTGACATTAGCAAAAGTAGTGGAGTTACAGAGATTTCTTTAATATAAAGCAATCTTTGTTTATCTAAGCAGATAGCATTAACCAATGACTTGTGATTGATGTTTTGTTGGCCATAGCAATGTGTTTTTTCCCTATTGTAAACTGTTTCATTACTGTTAAACTCTCATTAGTTTGTCTACGATATTATACTGTGGATTTACTGTCGATTAACATTACAAATTGCATTATTAGACGATTAATGTTCATTCTGAATTAATTTTTTGTTTTGTTTGGGATGTGTTTGGGAACCATCACATTTGAATTCAAATAAATGTACAAGTCTTCCAGATTATTACTGTATTGTCTATAGATGATTGGAGTGAGAAAGGTGCCCTAGCAACAGTTCCTGCACCCTTATTTTCCTTTAAAATTAAACTTTTTATTATTACAATCAACAAATTCTAAAAAGGCCTACTTATGTTTAGGGATAAGGCCTTTCTCAAATTTTTACCTAGTGTAAGCATAAATCAATGTCAGAATGTATTATTATTTTTAATAGTGAAATAAAACAACAACAACAATAACAATAACAACAACAAATTTGCTACAAGATTGATCTCATGAATTTATTTCGTATCTGTAATAGTTATAGAGCTTTTTGGTAGATTTATTGAACCTAGAACTGAATGTTTCAGTTTTTTAGGATTTAAGGTAGAGGGTGTGGCCGTTCAACCCCTAGCTGACCTTGACAAACACAATAGACCGACCGATCGTCCCCTAATTTGTCACGCCCGTTCCTCATTACACATTCCAGTTGATCAGTGTTTAGTTCGAGTTTCTCTCATGAGCATACCAGTCCTCAGACATATATTCATTTCATATTGAGCAGTATTTATAGGAATATGTATTTATTTATGAATCACATGTTTACCTGCATTTTAGAAAAAAAGAAGCGTACTTATTATATTATTTATTTATTTTTATGTTAGTTGTTTTTCTTTTGGTGTTTAAATTTTTTTTCTTCTTAACCACAGGTTCCACAATGACTGATAGTGTTTTATTTGTGAAGAGATCCTTGAACCATCTGGGATAGGTGTAACAGTGGTGTGTAAAAAAGGAATTGATTCTTGTTAGCTGCTAGCCAGGCGAAAAATGACCACAAGGGCTCTCAAGTTAGTCATCTTTCAACTTTAAAAGTACATACTTTGTGCTGAAAAATTACACAAGAGCGGACACCATACAAGCTTATCTGAAAAGACAGCGTGAGGAACAAGTTGCAGAGGCATCTGCAACACATTCCAACGTACCTGTCCCCCCTCAGACTGTCAGCATTACCTGTGTTTGACTTCAAAACAAAATGTTTTTTTTTTGTAATGAGCTCATAGATGAGCATTTCTTGAAAAAGGAATTGAAGAAGCCCATTGAAAGACGAAGAACAGTATACGATGTTTTAAGTCTGTGCATGAAATATAAAATTGTGAATAAGGCAAATGAAAGAAAAGATATGTGGGCAAAAGAAGTTAACATTCGCCTGTCCACTGTGAGTGATTTAGTAGCTGCTGAAGGAGTGTACCACCACAACTGTTTCACAGATTCTTCATTCTTCAACCTTCTGATGATAACTGCAAACATGGGCGTCCTGAAGATGATTGGGTTTCAGTAGTAGGCTAATGGATGAAATTCAATAGTTTCTTGAGAATGCTGATTATTGCCAGGTTTCCTTAACACAATTAAAATCTGCAATAACTGGAACTGTTCCACTGAAACAAATGATAAAAAAAATTACTCAAGGAAAAATATGGTGAACAGATTATAATAAGCACAAGGACCTACAGTTTATGAGATAAAAATGAAAAAAGTGACATGTTTCAGGTCACTGCCGCTAAAGCTCACCTCCGATTCATCAGGACTGTTGTATTATTCATCACTAGACACGTCTAAGTACGTGTGCCCAGTTTCAAAACTGTTGGAATTATTTTTAGGTGAGGACATTTTTTTTCCTCTTCCTTGACTGGACTTTCACTCTCACATTCATTGTGTGTTTATAAGAGAAGATCTTAAGATAATATTCATTTACCCTCTATACATGTATATAATGATAATTTCAATGTGCATTAATTCTTATTTATTTATTTATATCATTTGGTTTAATATTCTAATTGATTTTTATTTACTTTTTTAGTTTTGTTTGTTTTGCTAGGTTTAACAAATTTCTAAGATATCTTATATGTAAACGAACCTTAGCTCTACACAAATAGAGAATTGAATTGAAAAAAAAAACTTAATTTTAATCCAGATCTAATTAGACAGTAAGTAATAATTTAAAATATTTTAGAATCTTGTCATAATGAACAGGCTCGCTAGTAAATAATATTGAAATTGATGTGCATAATAAATTATCAAGCAAATAATTTATTAAGCATATAAATTGCTCTAAGTAATCATTTGAAAATACTTTACATAGTTTTGATGACATTTTAAAAACATAATTATGATATACAGTATCCAAGTGACACCTAATTTCTTGATGGTATCAAAATGTAGTTCATACTATGTTATTCACATGATATTGTTCAACATTTATAATTGTTACCCTCATTAAATATGATTGTTAATTTCTAATTAAGACATAATGAATTTTGAAAAAATGTTAAAAATCTCATCTATATATATATATTTTTAACTGGCAGGTCTAATTTATATTATTGTTGCAGGATCGTTTTGATAAGCACAATTATTATTTTTACTTTATAACATTTCTTCACCTGAGCAGCACTATATTTTTGTGGGGTTAAAGGTAAGCCCTCCCCCCCCCCCCCCACACACATCCTAATTGGGGCACCGAGACTGAAAATTCAGGTGGGGTCTGGTACTTCTTCCTTATATTTTTGATACTTTTTTTTTTTTTACTGAAACCACAGCCCCAACCCTTTCCCTCCTTGCGGGTTGCCAGCTTGTAACCTGCATGCAATGAGGATTCCGTTGAATACTATACAAAGAAATGTTGAAGTGAGAAACTTGAGGCAGGATCTGATTTGCGGCCATTTAAATCTTTTATTTTACAATTAGAAAATAAAGAGTACAGTCAGTCAGCATTTGGCTGGTAAGAATAAAAAGCTCCATAAATTAAGATGCCCGACTTGAGGGATGGTTAGACTTTTGGAACTGCCTCTCACCAGTCCAACTGCTTAAAACATAAGACCAAATGAAAACTTTCTGTAAATGACGAAAGCCATTTCCAGACAAGAAAGACAATTATAGCTTGTCACATGGTTAAATAGAGTAAAAATGAACATACAGGGCGAGGCAATAAAACCTTCTACATTTCCCGCATCCACTGGTTTGGTGATAGTGAAGCAGGGTTTGTCATAGTGGTGTTTTAAATTTTCTTCACTGTTTGATCAGACTACCCCAAAGCAGAAGCATATTCACAAGCTTTATGTTTGAGTGATTGCACAATGGACTGTCTCACATCAATGACATATTCTGGCATCCTAATGATCCACGGTCCTCCAAGTGTTTTGTGTTTTAATGCCAAACCTGTAGCCTTGAAATTTACAACCCATACCAATATGGTTTTTCAGTCCGGAACAGCAGAATATCTATAAAGCACAAAGTGGATGTGAAAAAGCTTTTTGCTTGGCATTGACAGATTGGCAATGTTTTGGTAAATGATTCAATAACTAATGCACGGGGCACACACATGCAAGACAAGATGGTACATAAAATGGTAAGGCATAGATAGCCGCATAGGCTATTTGAAGACACCACTATGATATGCCCTGCTTCACTAGTGCCAAAACACTGGATGCGGGAAATGTGGGAGGTTTTATTGCCTCACTCTGTATAGACTACAAGAATGAATTCGCATTGATTCACATATGTAAAGGAAGTTGATTATTCCTTAAACTGTTTAACGATCTCATAATTGATCAAATTTACTATCAAAAAAGTAAATGTCACATTTAGAAAGTAAACAATGTGTGAACAAAAATCAGTTTTTCTTTTCCATGGCGAATCAATACGACAAATTACAATTTAAAATAAATATATTAGTACTCACTAGCAAATAAGCCCATTACAAGGGCATCAAACATTTTCTAAAAATAGTTCCTAGATGGCGCTGTTACTTGGTTTGGAACACGGCTTCGAATAAGCCTGTTACATGGGCATCACTCACTCACTCACTCACTCACTCTCTCTAGTGTCCTAGTATGCAAGACCTCGGAGATGGGCTCAAGCAGACCACATTGGAAATACAATACAGATATTCTGTTGTCATCATTAAGCTTAAACTACCCTAAGCCCATTACATGGTCACCAATCAAATCATGATTCTTGAGCATTTTATTCTAAACAATCAAATCATGGCATCCCATTTTTAAGCCAGTTACACAGGCATCACCCACTCTCTCTCTCAATCCTTAGTTCCTGGGCCGATAAGCCTGTTACATTAAAGTTTCTAAAAATAGTTCATAGATGGTGCTGTTACCGGCTTCGGAAAATTTCCGGCTTCGGAAAACAATCTATTCCAATTAGTATATAGGATTATAACTTAAACACCAGAGCCTCGATTTGTGTCATTTTGATTCGAGCCATTTCATCATTGAATCATTGGTAAATAAAGCCGATTTTTCATTTTGAGTCATTTATTTTAGCCTAATTAATAAATGTAATCCTTAAGAGACTTTAAAAAAAAAATAATTAAAGGTTAAATGAAATTATTTTTATTATTATTATTTTTGCATTATTTATTTTCAAAGACAATTTTACTAAAAAAAAAAAAAAAAATTAAAAATGCATAAAAAATGAATTATTTAAAGATAAAATTAAGAATATTCCTGCCCTCCATCTGAGATTATAAAAAAAAAGGTTTCAAATTTTTTAGGGGTCCGAGATTATTTTTATGACTAAATATTTTCTAAGCGGTAGGTTACTGTTTAGTATATTCCAGCATTTATGCTCTACGTAGAGTGCTGTTCCATTTGTCGTAAAGCTTGTTTGGATTTTTTTTTAATTAAACAAATTAGACTATAAAAGCATTTGAATTTGTTGATGATTCTGTACAGGATTTAAACTCGAGCTGTTAGCTGACAAAGATAGCCAATCAGCATCATCTTTGTTACAAACTTTGTTACACACTTACAATTATTTTTGCTTGTTTTATTATTTATACTAGTTTAAAAACCCATCAAAAATGACGAATACAGCGACATCTATGGACAGAAAATAGAGCAAAAACATCTTCGGCATGACGGCATCATCGGCTCGCCGAAGATGGCTGAGCAGCGCGACATGACCAAAGTGACCAATAATGACCAAACTGACCTTTTATTATGTTAGATTACTATCATTTTCAAGTGACTTAGCATACATAGCACTTCTGGTGAAAATGCAGCTATTTGTAAAAATAAAAAAAATGTGTAAAAAATGCTAGAACTTCACCAGTTTTGTTCCTGATGAAGTGAAACATTATTTGCATATTAACTTTCTAAAAATTCAGAGACTTTTTCTTTCTTTTACTGTTATCCACCTCATATAATAGTAGCGGCTATACTGTAAATGAAATTACCTCGTGTAATGCCTAAACTCGATTGCAAATAAATTCATAACTTGTTTATTTGTGATCTGGTTTACATAAAATTTAATATGCAGTACTGTATTTACCTAATATAATCTTAAAAAACTCAAAGCTCAAGCCAGAAATTGTTGTGAATAATTTGATCCATACGGTATATAGGCTACTCTATGATTAAAATGTTTATAACATACTGATCCCGCTTCAGATATAAAAAATAAATAAAAAATGGAAAAAGGAAAAACCTGAGTGGACTAAATTAATAAATTTTGATACTCGGACACAACAAATCTTTTTCTATGTTGCCTTGATGATGATCAGTTCTGTTTGGGACTGCCAAATTTAATGTGGTACTTTCACTTGAATGTGGAGTTTCTGTGAATTCTAAATGATCTGCTAAAATAGGTTCGAATAAATATATGGTTCAACTTGAATGTTTAATCGATTCAAGCTTTCTAAAATGTTGTCATTATCGCTATTCCGAATTATCACTATGATTAAAATTTGTAGTTATTAAAGTGCTTATGACCCCTAGCTATGTCATAGGTGGGCAAGTGGCTCGGCAGTATGACTTTCAAAGTTTGACCTCAGTATATAATGCACTTTTTAAAGGTCTAAAAATGCACCACATTTTTTTCTTCTTCATAAAATAACCCAGTCTGAAAGAATTAACAATAAAATAGTTTTATTTTTTAAACTAAAATTTCAAGCTGTAATTTTTATTTTGCAATTATTATTGGTTCAATCCTATCATTTCCAATTTTTGGAGAGCATCATTTCCAAACATTAAAAAAAAAAAAAAA
>PXIH01S0009918.1:13174-29151 GCA_003024985.2 Euperipatoides rowelli | reverse complement strand
TAAATAGACGAAGAGTTACAGTAGCCTATATATACTGTACAGTATATGGTATATGTTATTATTTTTAACATTAAATAAAATTAAAACAGAATGACTTACTTCCTTCTCCTGCATCATTAGAGTATGAGTAGATGATAAAATATTATAAATGACCGAGAAATTAATAGATTTCATTGTTGTCTCCATATGCTCAGCAATAAATGCTTTAAATAAACTTCAAATAGAAGAAAAAAACCTTGTAGTATGCAATGACTATTAGAGGTAAACTACAGTATATTAAAAATAATAAGTCACAGAAAGAAATGGACATGCATTAATTTGCTATGAAAGAGTGTCAGAAAATTTCTGCAAAACAACTGACTTAAGGAGAGTATAGACCTAAATATAAAATATCAGTTCTAATTATTTTAGCCATTACTTGGTAATTAGTCATTTAAGTGAATTAAATATGGACTAATTCATGAGACTTTGAAGCTTGAAAAATTTTCGTCCTCTGAAAATTATAAGGTTCTATGTCACTTTTTCAAGTTTTGAGAAAATTAGGTTTGAAGTTTACAAATATAATTTAGGGTGTTATGTTAAAAATATTTTTTGGGGACAGATATGTAACTAGGTACTATATTATTACAAAATATCTTAAACAATTAAAGTAATTCTTAAAGGTATACACAAACACATAAGTGGACATAGAACTTTGTAAATTCAAAAAGGGAAATTATAATGTATCAGTAGATATAAAATGTCGTTTCTGGGACCATCCAGGTCTTTTCAAGATGTCGGCCGGAAGTGATGTCATAAAATCCAAGATGGCTGCTAAAAGTGAAATCACAATGCCCATATATGGGCATATGACATCAAATTATGATGCATTATGGGTAGGATTATGATGCATGATGGATTAGAGTATCGATAATCGAGAGTATCGATAATCAATTAATCAAGTGATTAATCGATACTTATGATGCATGCTGAGATAGATTATGAGGCATGATCGATATATTATGATGCATGATGGGATATTGATTAATCGAGAGTATCAATAATCAATAGTCTTGATAATCGATACCTATCGATAAATGATATCCTATACACTAAAGGTATAGGGTTTTTTTTATGCCTATATTTGGGCCTATGAAATGTTTATGCATGATGGGATAGATGTTAATGCATGATGGGATAGAGTATCATTACTCAATCCCATCATGCATCATAAGATCCAAGCTGGCTGACTTGCTGTTTCTGTTTTATGTAGGTTTAGGGGGTTAACTATGAGGGGCGATGACATCATATGATGATGCATGATGGGATAGATGAAGCATGATGGGACATTTGCCCCACCTACTTTGAACTTTTCAAAAATGCATTTGGGTCTTTTCCAAGATGGCTGCCTTCCTGTTTCTGTTTTTTTCCTGATATTGAAGCTCTATTTTCCGGAATATTATGAGGCATGATGGGATTGAAAAAGTCTCGAAAACACATCCTGGTATTTTCAAGATGACCGACCGGAAGTGACATCATCACATGTGTAGAACGATGCATGAAAAACTTAGACATTTTTGTTAAAAAATCATAAAATCCAATATGGCTGATCGGAAGTGATGTCATAGGATGTATAGAACGTTATATGAAGAACTTAGAATTTTTTTCACTTTTAGATACATCCGGCTCTTTTTAAAAATGGATGAGTAGAAGTGACATCATAACTGTGTAGAATGATGTGTGAAGAACTTATAATTTTTTCACTTTTAGGTACATCCGGAATTTTTTTCAAGATGGCAGAGTAGATGCAATGTCATAGATTGTGCAGAATGATGCATGAAGAACTTAGATTTTTTTTCACTTTTAGCTACAGTGTATATCTGGGTCTTTTTCAAGATAGCTGAGTGGAAGTGACATTATAGGATATGTAGAATAATGTGTGAAAAACTTAGAAATTTTTTCACATTTAGGTACATCCGGGTCTTTTTCAAGATGACTGACTGGAAATGACTTCATAGAATGAGCAGAATGATGTGTAAAGAACTTATAAATTTTTTCCTGTTTTAGGTACCGTATATGTGAGTCTTTTACAAGATGGCTGATTGGAAGTGACATAGATATGCAGAACCACTTAAACAAAATATAGTTATATATTTCTACTTGTAAACTTTTTTTTTACTATAAAGTTAATTATCCCTAGCTTTTATAAATACAGTAAAATGTACTTGTGAAATTTTTTTCTACTACAGTTATAAAAATATAATATGATCAGTTTCATACTCATGAATTTTTTTATTATAGCTATTAAACACAGTACAATATAAGTTTAATACACATTAATTTTTTTTCTACTAGTTATGAAATAGAGTATAATAAGTTTCATACTCATGAATTTTTTTCTACTACAGTTATTAAATACAGTGAATTTTTTTCTACTACAGTTATCAAATACAGTACAAGAAAAATATACTTGTGAATTTTTTTTTCACTTTTAGATACAACTGGGTCTTTTTTAAGATAAGTGAGTTGAAGTGATGTCATAGGATGCACAGAATGATGTGTGAAGAACTTAAAAATTTTTTCACTTTTAGGTACATTCAGGTGTTTTTCAAGGTTTCATATACATGAATTTATTTCTACTAGTTATAAAATACAGTATGATAAGTTTCATACTCATGAATTTGTTCTACTACAGTTATCAAATACAGTACAACAAAAATATATTTGTGAATATTTTTTTTGCATTTTAGGTACATTCAGGTCTTTTTTAAGATGGTTGACTGGAAGTGGTGCGATAGGATAAGTAGAATGATGCATAAAGAACTTATATTTTTTTCACTTTTAGGTACATTCAGATCTTTTTTAAGATGGTGGCTGGAAGTGATGCCATAGGATAAGTAGAATGATGCGTGAAGAACTTAGAAATTTGTTTTCTGTTTTAGGTACTTTTTTTCTTACAATTTCAAATACATATTTTTTTTACTACAGGTATCAAATACAGTATGATGTTTCATACACATTAATTTTTCCTACTACAGTTATAAAATAGTTTCAAAATATAGTATAATAAGTTTCATATTCAGAATTTTTATATTAGAGGTATGAAATACAGTATAAGTTTTATACACATGAATTTTTGCCTACTATTTATAAAATACAATATGATAAGTTTCATACTCAATTTTTATTTTCTATTACAGTGTTAACATATCGTATGATATTTTTTATACTTATAAACTTTTTTCTGTTATAGTGTTAATATACAGTACAGTAATTGTACTTATGAAATTTTTTTAGTACAGTTATCAAATACAGTAAAATGTACTTGTGAACTTTTTTCTGTTATTGTGTTAATATACAATACAGTAAATTCTACTAGTGAACTTTTTCTGTTGTGTTAATATACAGTAAATTGTACTTGTGAACTTTTTTTTATTACTAGATTTATCAAATACAGTACAGTTTATACTACTTGCAAACATTCTTTCTGCTATAGTTTTAATATACAGTATAGTAAATTCTACTTTTGAACTTTTTTTCTGTTATAGTGTTAATATACAGTAAATTGTACTTGTAAAAATTATTTCTTACTAGAGTTATCAAATACAGTATAGTAAATTCTACTTGTGAACTTTTTTTCTGCTATATTGTTAACAAGTTATACATTATAGTAATTTCTACTTGTGAACTTTTTTAACTAAAGTTATCAAATCCAGTATACTAAAATGTATTTAATTTACACTTCTAAAAAATTAGATACAAGAAATAAATTATATGCATGAAAAAAATAATTATTCATATTTGATTGCTATATGTCTGTTTGAATCTGTAAGGATTTTTATAGTAGACTATCTGTGTGGAATTTAAAAGAGCATACCCTATACTCAGAAGTTAATTAAAAAAGTTATAGATAAATGTAAGGATAAAATGAACTCTGAGATTATTAAAGAGTTTGTAGGACTCCAATTTAAAATGTACAGCTTCATAAAAGATAACATAGGGAAGAAAACTGCTAAAGGGATTTCAAAATATGCGGTGAAGCAAAACTTGAAGCATCAGGATTATAAAAATTGTTTATTCCGTAAAGTATAGTATCGGGCCAGCATGCCTTTTATTAGACAAACACATCACCACCTGTATACAGAATATGTAAATAAAATCCGTTTATCCCCATATGATGATAATACGTATTATGTCTATACATTGTTTGTGTAAGCTTTGCCATGGACATTATAGAACTGTAGAATAAATTAAGAAGAGTTTTTACTTGTAATTATTTAACACATATAATATTATTATACAACTTCAACAATAAAGTTTGTATATTTAATTTATGTGTTTTATCTTTGAATAAGGTTTATAGTTAAAATATTTAGCAGCTAGAAAAAAATTATGTTTACACACTTAGTTAAAAAAAATTTGTGTGAGTAAAAAAAATTTAGTTGTTAAGCATCTTTCAAGGTTTAGCCCCAGTTTACATCCCAAAAATCATGAAAATGTGTAAGTTTTTCACTCATTGTTCTACACATACCATGATTCACTTCCAGTCATTCATCTTGGATTTTCTGAATTTTAACATATGGTAATGTCACTCATGATCAGTCAATTTGGAAATGAATTGGATGAACATAAAACAGGAAAAAATGTCTAAGTTGTTCATGCATTATTCTATGCATGTAATGATGTCACTTCCACTCAGTCATCTTGGAAAAGACCCAGATGGTGCTAAAACAGGAAAAAATGTCTACGTTTTTCATGCATGTTTCTGCACATCCTATGACATCACTTCCAGTTAGTCATCTTGGAAAAGACCCGAATGAACATAAAACAGGAAAAAATGTCTAAGTTTTTCACATTTTGTTCTATGCATGCAACAATATCACTTCTGTGCAATCATCTTGAAAAGACCCTGGATGGTGTTCAAAATTCTGGAATGAGGTATCACTCCCATCATGCATCATTATATTTAAGATAATAGAGGTTATTCTTAAAATATAATAATAATGTTGAGCTTTTAGGCTATTGATTTTAGGTTCAACACATCATTATAGTGGTTACTTCTATTCATCATTAATCCTGGGTACTATTGAAGTTTCAAGTTTGAAGAAAATAATTGTTAAGATATTGTAGTGCAGTCTATAGGTATAGTCTTATAAATTAGTAACAGGGGTTAAATTCAAAGATATAGTGAAACATCTCAAAATGTATTTTGAAAAAATAACAATAGCCTATATCATACTTATACAGTATGCACACAGTAGAGGAGTATATTTGTGGCCCCCTAGCACCCTGATACACAGACTTAGGACCTTGTCATTTTGATATATGTATTCTAGACCTCTAGGACAACACAAATCTCAAATCTCAAGTTGATCGGGATATTATATTTATTTTTTATTTTTAGGGCCCCTTAGCACATTGATGTGTGGACTTACAACCTTGTCCTTTGATATATGTATTCTAGATCGGATAATTTGTTTCTGCGTATCTCAGTTCTACACATAAGTGGTACTGGTAAATAACATGAAGTGCAGTAATGTTTATGACATTGGTATAATTAGCAAAATACAGTGTGCTAAATAATGAATGAAAAAGCATTATATTTAATACTATTTGTATATAAATAAATATGTAATGTAATTTGTTTACATTGAATATAAAGATTTTTTAATATTCTAAATCTCTCCTATATCACATTTTTGTTAGGATATTGTTTTTAATATTTATTTTAATAAAAAGTTGTTCATTCTCTTATTGTAAATTTTACAAAATCTACCATACTTAAATACTCATCGAAAAGTTAGTATTGATAAGTGAGTAAGTCCCCCTAGTTTGATCATATACCCCATTAGAATGTTAAGTACCATCTCAGATATGTTCAAAAGAACATGGTGAGAGAAAGATGAGAGAGAGAGAGAAACAGGTTGATGTTTGAGAACATATCTCATGAGAGGTTTAGGATGCATATTCACCATTTTCTTAAATTTTTCTTTAAAAGATTTATATATATGGTATAGGTTAAAAAGTTAAGTACTTTACATATCGATTTGCATATCTTAATGATGGCGTATCTGGTTGAAAATTGGTAGGTGTGACGTCTTGCGCATGGTATACACACATACCAAATTTTGAGGTTCTATGATGTTCTGGGTGTCCGGAGCACTTCGGTAAAAATCAGAAAATCTTAAAATCGAATAAAACAAGTATTTTCTGTATCAATTTCTATCTGCACATGTTAATGGTGACGTATTAGGTTGAAAATTGGTAGGTATGATGTCATATACATCCACTATTATCATACCAAATATTGAGGCCTTGTGATGTCATGGGTGAGTGTGGCACTGTGGTAAAAATTGAAAAATTTCTGATTAATAAAAAATATTCTAAGTCGGTGGTGCATCATTTCTGCACATCCTATGATGTCACATCCAGTCGATCATCTTGAAAATACCTGGATGTGTTTTCAAGATTTTTTCAATCCCATCATGTCTCATAATATTCCGAATAGAGCTTCAATATCTGGAAAAAATAGAAACAGGAAATCGGCCTTCTAGGAAAAGACCCGGATGCATTTTCGAAAAATTCTAAGTGGTTGGGCATATGTCCCATCATGCATCAACATCTATCCCATAATTCATCAACATGTGATGTCATAGGCCCAAATATAGGCATAAAACCCCCCTATACCTTTAGCGTATAGGATATTGATTATCAATAGGTATCGATTAAATTATCGATAGGTATCGATTATCGAATGGTATTGATTATCGATAGGTATTTATTATCGATAGGTATTGATTATTGATAGGTATCGATTATCGAGAGCATTGACAGTGTTAGGCAAGTCACTTTTCAAAAGTAATTAGTGACAGTTGCTAGTTACTCTTCAGAAAATGTAACTAGTTGCAGTTACTAGTTTTTTTTTAAAAAAAAGTAACTAGTTACAATTACTTTATAAAAGTAACTAGAAAAGTTATTTTTTACATTAATAAGGTGTGTGGGGGGGGGGTCATTTTTGCCAACAAACCAAACATTTTCTATTTGAAGTTCAGCAAACATTTGAATGCCTAATATTAAAGGGATTGATTAATTAAATTAGCTTGGAATATTCAGGTAAATAAAAAAATTTGCCTTATCTATTTTTATCTTTCACCATTGAACTTGTCCAGGTCCTATTAGCCCCCCCCCCTATCCTGATCCCCTTACGAGGATTGATCAAACTTGATCGAACAATTAAACAATGATTTAACATGGAAATCATAGAATAGTTTGGTGTGGGGGGGTGGATGCCCTATTAGAAAAAAGAATGTGTACCCAAATTCTGGGAAAAATAAAGTTAATCAAACTTGAAAAGTTATTGGTCCAATGTGATCAAATGATTGTGTGACAACATTTGATATAAAAAAGATATAAACTTTTTTGATCTGGGGGGAGGGGACTATCAGGGCCAAAGTAAAATAGAATAAGAAAATAAAAGCATATAAAGTTTATACTTGTACGTATTCTTTATTATTAGGCTATATATTGGTTTAATAATAATAAAAAAAAAGCATTCAAAGTTTCAAATGCAATATTATATACTGTAACAAACAAAAAATTCATAGAGTATAGTATGCTAATCAATTATGTTTATTATCATTGGTACTCTATATTTAAACATTTGTTTTTTAACATTAAACTTTAATAAAATGATTACTAAATAAGAGATTCAATTAATAATTTTAATATTTTGATTTAAATTGTAAACGTAATAATAATTAAAAAATATTCTATTCTGTTATTATGTAAAATTTAATAACTTGTCAATAAAGTTAATTTAAAAAAAATGTATAAAGACTTTAAATAAACAATAGACTCGTAATGAAAAAAAGGAGAAAAGGTTTATTACACTTGATCATTATTAGGGTTGAAGCATAATTATTTATTAGTTAGCCTAGTGGAGTTTTTTTTTAAAAATGCGGCTGATGGATCATGAATTATCGCACAATCATACATGATTGGTTGTTTTTGAAGTGGTTAATGGGCAAGTTTTCAAAACGTTAGTTGCTTCTTTGGAAATGTTTTTATCATCTTTGGTTTGGTGGCAGATATCAAAATGAACTCAATGAATGAGGAATTTGAAATTTTCTAATTCGATTCTCTTCCCTTGACCTCAATTTAAGACCTGGATGCATGGAGTAAATGCAGGCATACTGTATCTGTAAAATTATTACGTGTACACCGGCCCCCGGTGTTTTTTTTTTAAATAATCTACTGTATATTGGGTGTTAAAATAACAAAGAAAATTAAACATTCTTCATATGAGCAAAAGAATCAGTACAATTAGACCTGTCTATTTAACAAGTTCAATCGCAATCTAAATCATTAAATGAAATTATTTTTATATTATTATTTTCATAATGACATTATTTATCCTAATAAAAATAGAAATTAAGAAATTATCTTGCAGTGGAATTTTGAAATTTAAAAGGAATTATATACTCTAAATCGAATATAGGAATAAAAAAAAATTGTAGTTTTAGAACGTTCTAGCCTACCGTACCTAGTTCGTACAATAGGTAGCCTATTCGTAGAAACTACAGAGAATCCCTAGAAGTTGTTATCCCTGCGCTAGTATTTGGAATTACTCATAAATGTTACATACATTTAATGAAGATAATATATCGTATCAATAAAAATAATTAAAGTGGTAATAAAAATATGTTACTTTAAACGTTTCTTTTCTTTTGATTGTAACTAGTTACTAGGAAAAGTAACGATACCAGTAACATTATTTTTGCCACATTCCTGCCCAACACTGAGTATTAATTATCGATACTCTTGATTAATCGATATCCATCATGCATCATAATATATCCCATCATGCATCTTAATCTATCACAGCATGCATCATAAGTATCGATTAATCTATCGATTAATCGATTATCAATACTCTCGATTATCGATACTATCAATACTCTATCCCATCATGCATCATAATCCTATCCATAATCCATCATAATGTGATGTCATATGCCCATATATATAGGCATTGATAATGTCACTTTTGGCAGCCATCTTGGATTTTATGATGTCACTTCTGGTCACCCACTTGAAATGACCCGGATAGTCCCAGAAACGATGTTTTATATCTACTTGTATCAAAGTTCAATGTCCTATACAATAAGGATGCTACTTAAGACTTCTAATCAAATTTAGGTTAGCAAACAACTAGTTTTTATTAAATGCAAAAATGAGATGCTACAGACAAATAGGAATTATAATAAAGGTGTTTTTTATTGAAAACAACTTTTAGTTCGACTGCAAAACAATAATAACAAAACAGTAACAACCATCTTTAAATTAAAATACTTTCCATGTAAGTTTTATCCCTAACTGGAAAAAATGTCAACATTGCTTTAATAATCTTTAACCTTTTCTTTTGATAATAAATTATTTCCTACTCTTAATTTTGGAATATTTTGTAGAACAAAATCAACTTTTGCTCCTAACCTTATCTTTCTCAAACTCATTTTGTGAAAATTGTATTTCGTAATAAACGGTACCCTGACTCTCATACTGTAAACATTTAACTTTTGAGCATGGGATGTCATGAAATTTGTGTTTGTTTTAAACATCTTTTGAAAATCAAAAAAATCTTCTTTTAACTGAATGGCAGTTAGATTTTTTACTTGAAGTAACAATCCTAATGGATTAAACACTTTTGCATACTTCATGATCCTTTCTATAGAGCTATGTAATGAATCAATTTCTTGTAAAGAGCTATGTCCTGGCTCACCAAAATTTTGAATAAGGACTTCTACGTTTGGATGTTCGTCTAAAAATTTTAGAAGTGCTGTTGCCATAACACTTTCGATTTTGTGGAACACAAGCATCACTCCCTATATATTATTTAATTGTTCATCACCAGCATTGACTTCTATGATTCTGTTCAATATTTTCACAAGATCACTGGCAATATCATTTCCACTTCTGCCACTGTGTATTTCAGTCCAAACTGCACCATATGATATTTTGTGGAAACTGCATTTAGCTGTTATATTATAAACCAGAATTTTTTACTTGTAAAAAAAATTTGACACATTTGACTTTAGTTATGCAAAAATAAATTCCAGATCAAAACATATTACTGTTCAACCAATAGCTCCTTCATTTCTATCTTTATTTCTCTCTTCTTTAGTTTCAACTTTACTAGTTTGAGGTTTCTTGTATGCTGTATTTTCTTCTTCCCTTAGATTTTATTTCACCTTGAAGGCTTCACACAAGTCACATCTGTGATCTGTCTTTCTTAGGATGGTGAAAAGATAAATGAAATAAATGTAATATTATATTCTGTGTTGAATATTTCTGCCCAGCAACAAGCTTGTTTCCTGACTTGTGATTGGACAGTGGAGATAGAACCTTGTAATACTAAAAAATTTAAATGATTTGGAGATAGAACTTTATAATTCTGTTTATATCTCAGTCCCAAGAATGGACAGGAAAATAAAGACAGGAGGAGATTAAACTTTATGATTTTAAGAATCAACTCACACAACAGCTTTAAAAAAATGAAAAATGGACATAGAACATTGTAATCTCAGTTGACGATAATCTAATGTGAGGTACTTAATTTTGATATAAAAATTAAGTTTTTCCGTATGTATTTTTTTTTCAGGTTGAGATTTAAAAATTCAAATGCTTATTTGATNGTAAAAAAATTTTAATTTGTTTCTTAATAAATATTACAGCTTCAATATAGTTTTTATTGTTGTGGACATCAATTTTTCCAGGTTTTTTTCCATTATTGACTCTTTCATTAGGTAAAATTATGCATTTTCATTGTTCACCTGAGAAGGGGGCTTGTTGATTTCTCATTAGTGAGTTTGCAGCCATGGGCTGTGTTTTAACATTTCAGAGAACTTGAATATTATTTAAGAAGTGATAAATATTGTAGGTTTGAGGTTGTTTTTAATTTGAGATATCCTTACCACTGTTTAAGATAATGTAATATATACAATTGTTCCAAGTTTGAATCTACAACACATTTCATTATGATATTGCTATAGTACTAGTCTCAAGCATGTGGTCTAATTGGCCACATCATATGTAAATATATAGCAATTTTATTAAGTATTTTCTATCCATCAGAATTGAAATACTAAATCTGATTCATAACTGTCTGCTGTATACAATCATATAACATTATATTTCAATATGCTGATCAAAAATAATTTCTTATTCCATCAATGAAAACTGACTTTTATTAAAACAAAAGATCCCCATTAGCAATTTTTGATAGTTTTAGTGCAAGAAATGTTTATAAATTCATTAAAAATAATTAGAGATGAGCTGGAAACATATTATTATTATCATTATCGTTGTCGTTGTTGTCATCATCATCCTCCTCTTCCTACTCCTCCTCCTGCTGCTCCCCTCCTGCTCCTCCTCTTGTGCCACAGCTGCTCCTGCTGCTGCTCCTCCTCTTGTGCTGCAGCTGCTCCTGCTGCTCCTCCTGCTGCTGCTCCTTCTCCTCCTCTTGCACCTCCTCCTCTGCTATTCCTGCTCCTCCTGCTGCTCATGGTCCTCCATTTCCTCCTGCTGCTCTTGCTTCTCCTGCTGCTCCTCCCCCTCCCCTTCTCCTCCCCCTAAAATACTGATAGTATCAGTATCACTATCAGTACTTTAGTGCATGATATTTTTACAATACTAGTGCCCAGGGCCCCCCACATTCTTTTGGGGGGCCCCGGGACTGGAAATTCAAGCTGGGACCTTTGATAAATTTTGATAAGCTTTTTTTTTATGGGACCCCTGTTCATGAAGATTTGATAAGTTCTATTTTGATTGTGTGGACATTTTGTTTTCTGTTGATGGATCTGCAGGCACCTTGTCCGGGCTGTAGGGACCCCTTGTGTGTGAAAATTTGAGGGTTATTTTTTTTTTGTTTGTATGGATGTTTTGTTGAACCTTATCAAGTCTATGGCCCCTTGTTCAGGTTTTTGAGGCCACTTATCTAGGGTTACGGACCTCCTCACTCATCAACCTTGGTCATAACTATGTAGTTTCTTATGGAGTTTGTTCATACACTGGCCCCCTTGGCCCTGTGATTACTGCCCCCACCAACCCCCTCTTTATGGGGCCCTCTTAGTGCCACTGCCTACTCAGATAGTATATGATTATCGTGATAGTATATAATTGTCTTATAAATAATGATGTTATGTGTTGTTGGGCTTTGTTATAATAATAATAAAAAATATTGGTTTGAGCTCAACTCATCCATCCAGGTGAATGACATCTGACACTTGCACATTTTTAATTTTTACTACTTTGTACTGTTTTATTATTAAAATACATTTTGTTATTTTTAAACATATGGTCTTAACAGTTTAATAATACAGCAAACAATATCCATCATTCTTCACCTCTACCTCTCAAGAAATGAATTCATGGGTGTTAATAAAACAGTAGTGAAATACAATATGTACAAGACCTGATTGGATGTCACTCTGAACTCATTAACAACTCAGATTATCAGACTGAAAAATATATCTTGTGGACATTGATAACAATATCATTTTTTAGGGCGAATAGCTAAAAGTCCCTTTAACTAGTTTAATTTTTTTTTTTGGGGGGGGGAAGGGGGTAACCAAGTGAATTTTTTTTAGTGATTGTCTTTGAAAATAAATGATAAAAAAAAGAAATAATAAAAAAAATCGCTTATCATTTGACCTTTAAATTAATTACTTACACTGTATAATATACTAGCGAAAGAAGCCACCTGGTGGCTACAATATTGGCCAGCAAACTTTGGAGCTCCTTTTAGCCGAAATTTTTAAAAATTCATCTCCATGACTAGGTATGTTATAGGGAGCCCACAATAGCATCAGTCTGATCTGCTTTATCAGGGGTTTCAAGTAAATCAAGCATCATTACACTAAGATGAGTGGTTGAGGAGAAGCAAATCTTACCAATACATAGACATTTATATTCTTTTATTATATTATTTTTTTTATTTATTTTACATTGGAATGTTCGTTCATATTGCTACTCACCATTGCAATTGCCTCAAAAATGGTAACTGATTTTGAAGAGAAAACTGCCAGAGAATTGTTCGTGCTTCAGCAGTGGAGAAATTTCCATCCCATTCAATGGTCTTCCTCTTAAAAAAAAAAGATTGAATTTGAACCCTAAATTAGATCAATTTAACAAAATGGACATTTCTAATATCAAATATAAACAAAAAAATTTGTTAATTTTAAAAAATAATGTGTGAGATGTTTGCTTACTGTAATCTAAGACAAATTTAATTCATAATTAATCAATAAAAAAACTATTAAACTGAAGCAAAATTTTAAAAGAAAATATTTTCTTTTTTTTTTTTGGCTTGTGAATTTGTGAATCTTTTTTTTTTTTTCGTTATTATAGTGCTTATTTTTCTCAGTATGTCTTTATCATTTACATTTTATTTCATTTTGGCTTGCAAATTTCACACTTGTATTTTATAAATTGGAAATTAACTCCTTCATTCAAGAGCCGACCAACCGCAGAATTTCTCAGATTGACGAACATTTTACACAATAAACTACTACAGTGGCAATATCATTAACTTAGTATACATAAACAGACCCCTAAGTAATATTGTGTATTTGATTAAACAGTAGTAGGCTATACTGAACTTTATTCTCATACTGATATGCTTGGACATCTCGCTGTCTCCAGGCCCGGATCTACAGATTTTGGGGGCCCCCTGCAGGAAAATTAAGCTTTTTTTTTTTTTTTGGTTGTCTNACGGTTTCGTTCTCTGAATTTTTAATTATTTCGGTTTGGTTTCTGTTCCGGTTTAGCTTAAAAAAGCGTTTTTTTTTCGGTTTTCGTTTCCGTTCTGGTTCGAGTCTCTGCTTTCCAGTAATAATATAAAAAAATCATTTGTCTCAGACCACCAGTCACCAGACTGGTTAATTTTGCAAGACTGTTTTCTGAAGTTGTGCCAAACAGTGATTGGCGATTTGGTCTTATGAAACAATGTCACATTGAGCTGTTTCCTGCATAGAAGCCATTTTGAATTCTGGCAATTGAAAAATCTTTCTTCATTTTACCTCAACTGTACGCTATTTAATTATACATTTCAAATAACATAATTTCACATTAAGTTCCAGGTTAGTCTTGTTTATTTGTTCTTCATTTAATTTGTAGAAATTTTATTTTATTCATTTTTTTAAGCTTTACAAAAAAATTATATAAAGTAAATGTGGATGACAATTATACTAAAAAATTGAATTATTTTTGTAATTTTTTTTTTTTTGTGGTAAAAAAAAGAAAATTGTAATTTTTGTGTACCGGTAAATAAAAAGTGATAATTTTATAATTAAATTTATTTCCAGTTTGTACTGATCAAATTTGCCATTTGTGGTATGAAACAACCACGGAAGTCAATAGTTTCTTGCGAAATGTTATCTGCACCCCCTGCCCATATGTTTCTATAAATGGTAAACTCAGTTGATATAACTATACAATTTTCATCAGCGTTCACTCCACCATAAATATAAATCCTTGGTGGATATTAATAATAATAATAATAATCCAGTACATGTCTAGGAAACTCTAAACTTGACTTATATACATTGTTTTGTCAAAGGATGAAATTGTTGCCTTATGATAAGATAAATAATGTGAAGGACAATTTCTACACAATGCATAAAACATTACAAATTCTAAGCTGACATGGCAGTGTCAAAATATGTTATAGTATTATAGACACAGAGAGATTCAGGGACGTGCCAACGTTGGAGAGTTGACCCCCATTACTAAACAGAATTAGCTGTAAGTGTTATACCCTGTTGTGCGCATTATAATTTAATTTATTCATCAAGATTTGAACCATAGGTTTATACATCTTCAAAAGTCAACTTATCACAAACAATAAAAACAAATAAAAAACAAAACAATAAAGATATATAAACAGCAAAATTAAATACACAGTATAGCCTACATACATATTATACTCTGTATATACATACATACAAAAATATATATCATTTTTATATACAGTAAACATTAGAAAAATTATGAATTTAAAAACAAAAGACTAGAGATAAAAATGGATCAAAATCATTTTAAAATTGTAAAAAACAAAAGACTAGAGATAAAAATGGATCAAAATCATTTTAAAATTGTAAATATTAAAAAAAATTATACCAATATGATATAAAAATATCTTTAAAAAGAATTTTCAATGGGTGATACCTTTCTAACAAGTAAATTTAGATTATTTTTAAAATTACCAAATCTATATAAAAATAAGGATTGACGAAGACTATTCCATATCACAATATTTCTTCTAGTGATAGAATTAGAATGAAATTTATTAAAACTTCTTTGTATCTTTAATGAAAATCTATTCTTTCTAATGCCAATTAATTTTTCAGATATATTTCTAATGGTTCTATCCAATATTTTTTTTTCAATTTTATTATGAAATTAAAATATTGAAGAACCATAATTAAATATAGGAGATAAGTAATACTCATATAATAACCTTAAAAGCTTCAGGGGTGATATATTTAATATTACTTAAAAAAAAACCAAAATTTCTCTTTAAACGACTATTAAATTAATATCTTTAATATGCATTTTAAAATCAAAGTTCTCATAAAAAATGATGCCCAGATCTTTATGATGTCTAACAGATACCAAAGCATTATCTTCACATATTTAAATTTATTATTATTTTTCCCCAAGTGTAAAACACTGGATTTGTCATAATTTAATAAGAAACCATCAATTTTACATTTATTAACTATATCATTTAGTATATTTTGAAGAATAGAATATGTCTCAAAATCTTTAACTGCATAATAAATCTTTAAATCGTCTGCATAAATTAAAGAATATTTTATATTAATTTCTGAAATTTCTTTCCTAACAATATTAAATAAAAAAGCAGACAAAACACTACCCTGGGGTATTCCACAATTGATACTATGATATCTAGATCTAGTACCATTTACTTCTACACATAT
>PXIH01S0009916.1:4128-14602 GCA_003024985.2 Euperipatoides rowelli | reverse complement strand
ATTGCAGTGCGACTGTTAAACTTATTATTATTGAGTAGTTTATTCCTCATATAAAAGGGTTTAACAATAATATAATCAGGCAGAAATAACAAATGATGATGAGATAACTTATCTTTATAATATTTATTTATCTTAATATAAAATGATGAAGATTTAGTAGTAACTGTCTTTAATTTTTTGATAGAAGTATATCTTGGACATATAGTCCTCCTTTAAATAGACTGATAAAAATTTCCTCAAAACAAAACACACACACACATATATTTACAGTAAATAGTGTATATGTATATTAATCATCCTGAATTTTTAAAACTAATTACTGTAATTCAAGAAAATTCAACATAATTCATTTTTAAACAAAAAAGACAGAAAAAAAAAAAANTAGAAATTATGGAAAGTTTATTAATGTCAAAATTTCAAATTCTTTACTATCAAATTAAAAAGTTTATTAAATTTTTAATTTGTGGTCACTTGCGTTTGATTACTAATAATAACATTGATCAAATTAATAATTTGTTTCAAAAAAAAATTAAATTTCATTAACTTCTAATTAAAATCAATTTCAAATAAATACATGAGTTTCAGCAAAATCAGCCATGCTAAATCTTGTTGGTTCATTTTTTTTTCCTTAATTACAAGCTAAAAAAAGAACAAAAATTTAATCAGTGCAAATTTTATTTAAAAACATTTATTTTCCATGAATGCCTAGCGTTTAAAATTACAAACAAAATTTCAATTGATTATTTCAGGGTTAGGGGTCATACAAACCCATTCTTCATTAATATTTATGGACAAATTTCAATCCCTCCCCTTCGTACTAAATGCATCCCTCCCACCAACTTACTTAAATACTTCTTTAAAAGCTCATTATACATCTAAGCAATGCAATCCATTGCTTAAAAATGAATAGCTTCCGATAAAGATCATACACACTGATGTGATCAGGTATGCACAATTAATCGATGGATAGACATCCGTCATCATCCATAAATATTTTAAAAAATCCAATATTCACACACACCTATCCATTTGCTCTCCATCTTGTTAGCCTTTGAATCAATCATATATTTCACTTTATAATTAAGTAGGCACATTGGCCTTCTTGTCACAAATGATTTAGTTTGATATCGTTACCTTTAAAAATGGTTTTCAAGAAGCAGTAAAACTAAAATATTTTGCATGATAGTAGGTATTTGAATTCATTTTGATTTGTAATTTTATTGATTACAGACCTAACAGTGTAGAAAAGTATAAACAAATTTGCACACATAACTACATTTATGAGACGGATTAAAACGGTTTGGTGACCTGTTCCATAAAAGTATAAATGCACTTTATTCTTCATCCCTATCGCTGTATATAATCATCCACAGGAAAATCACTCATATACCAATTTCTACTTTAAATATACTTTTTTAAAAAAAAAAAGACAAACTTTTTTTTTTTTTTGGGGGGGGGGAGGGGGAGGGTTGAAGAGGCTAAATTATTGATAATTGAATGAGCTGTAGATTTTTAGAGCATCATAGTTAACTTCTTTTTTTAAAAATTACAATACCGTGCGTATTAGCCACACACAGCTATTAATTAATATTAGCCAATAGCATGTTCAGGATAAGTGTATATTTATTTACTATATATTTATTTATAAACATAAGTTGGTGTTAGGGCGGTGTAGTTTTAAGATTAGGATATCGCTGAATATAGTAGCTTTTATTTTTAGTTGAAAATCTTTTTCACATAGCTCTGTTTTGCATATAGTTTACTTTTAAGATTAAAATAAATAAATAAAAAAGGGGTTGTTGCAACTTCAATATCCTCAATTTGGGGCGATTGGATTTCAGACATACTTGGAGTTAGGGTTCAGAGTAAGGGTTAAAGTTAGTAATGTAATGAAACATTACAACTCTCAAAAATGGGTTATTGCACCTTTTGATTATCCTATTGTTGGAGTATAGTGGATTTCAGATGTAGTTGGAATTAGGGTTCAGTGTAAAGGTTAAGGTTAGTAATGTAGTGAAATGTTACAACTATCAAAAAGGAGTTATTGCATCTTTTGATTATCCTAGTGTTGGAGCATAGTGGATTTTAGATGTAGTTGGAGTTATGGTTCAGGGTAAGGGTTAAGGTTAGTAATGTAATGAAATGTTAAAAATATTAAAAAGGGGTTATTACACCTTTTGATTGTCCTAGGGTTGGGGTATAGTGGATTTCAATAATCAGACCAATATAAACATTTTATTTTTTGAAACACGACATCTATATCATAAATTAGACAGAATTACCATGTAAATTTTGGTATAACCTAATGCAAAAAATAAATAAATAAATAACAGGAATTAAAATTAGCTCATTTCTAAAATTAAAGAAATAAATTGGGTAGGTTAAATTATAATATTTATTCTTCAACATTTGCTTAGAAATGTGCAGCATACCATAAATTTTAACTATTTTTAAAATAATTTGGTGCAAGGGTTTGTCCTGTGGTTTTAAGTTTAGAATCTCACTGAAATATTTTATAATACCAGATGTAAATTACTGATAATTAATAGATGCATTCGCAATTTTAACAATGCTATTGTTATTTTCATTATCAATAACAATTCTAAATTTTGACATTGTGAATGCATCTGCTAATAATCGTTAATTTAGTCTGGAATTAGTGGCCATTTTGGAGGAGAACAGTAAACTGGAATCGTGTCAGGAGAGAATTTGAATATACAATTTTCTTTTTTTTTTAGAAAGCATCTTTTGAAATTATGAATTAAAAACATTATTTTAAAAAATGTTGCTATGTGTGACAATTTACGATAGTGAACTCAGTCCTGTGTGAAACATGTTTTCAAAACAAATGTGAACCAAATAGACTATTATCAAACATTTTATTAAACCAGTATCCCAGACTACATTGTGTATTCGACAGAAATTTATACTTGTTCTTCTTCGGCGGACTGTGTGGCAGGTGCAATGCGCAAAGGTTCATTATTCATCCATATCCTGCTTAAAAGTGTTGGCTAAATCTGATATAAATGTCGAAGGATGTTTACTAACTTGTTTATTATTATTTGTTTTATTAATGCAAACATATTGTTCAGAGATTAACACTACATCTAATCCCTAGCCCAAATAGGATGTGGGATCAATTACTGGAATTAATTATATTAATACAGATTTTTTTTTTTTTTTTGTAAACATTAGAAACTATCATGAATATTAATTGATGTCAAGATTTTTATTTAGTTTGTTTTTTTTCTTTATTATTAAATTTTTAATTGATTGTTACTAATTTTTTATTTATT
Organism: Euperipatoides rowelli; assembly: GCA_003024985.2. Classification (NCBI taxonomy): domain Eukaryota; kingdom Metazoa; phylum Onychophora; class Udeonychophora; order Euonychophora; family Peripatopsidae; genus Euperipatoides; species Euperipatoides rowelli. The sequence goes on along the minus strand of PXIH01S0009916.1, from coordinate 11,306 downwards.
AATATTGACATGGGTCCTGGAGGAGCACTTTAGGGAGTGAAGGACCCGTGATCTTATTATTATTATTATTAATAATAATAATAATTAATTTAGCCTACACATTGAAATAATGTGGGATTTGGCATATTTACAGTTCTGGTATATGGTATATTAATTTTATTACTATTTTCTGTTTGTTCTATTAGATGACTAGAATGTATTAAAATGGGAGGGTGGCATGAATTCTGGAAAAACCTTAAAAAATTGACTAGAAAATTTACGAACCAAAGGTGTTTCTGCACACATTTAAATATTCTAAATTTAATACGGATAATCTAATAGCATAGCTATCCAAACTATGATTTAAAATGATTTTGGTGGCTCTTTTTTGTACTTGCTCAATTTCATCATCCAGTTTTTTAGTTAAGGAACTGTACCAAACTGGAACAGCATATTCTAATAATGGTATAATAAGCGATTTTAACTATTTTTGTAGCTGCTCCTACACAATAAATTCTTATTTGGGTTCTTTGTCTGTTTCCAAAATAACTCGGGGCAAAAAAATGTACACCTTTTGTATAACGAGCCTTGTAAGAGTGATAAATGACAAAGCAAACATTTCATTAATATACAGTACATAAGTACAAATGTTTGCCTAATAAGTATAGTAAGCAAGGCCATTTTATTGTCTAGGCATGATAGGCAAATGTGGCCTATATTAAAAAATAAGGGGATCATTTTTAGAGCTCTATTAATCCGACCTGATATTAAATCACATTTGACCTTTCATCAATTATATGAACCATCACACATTTGCAAAAACAGCTTAGTCTTCGAACGGCTTTAGGCAACATGGTAAACAGGTGCTATTAATTTTTGTCACTAGAAATATTAAAATCCTTTAACTTTCGCTCACTTGACCATCATTGCAATATTTTGGCAATTTATCGATTTGTCTCAATAAAGCTTATTGATTTTAAAAATACAAATTAATTAACCAGTAAAGTCAGGATCCATTTACTGTCCAGTGTCCACCAATATTTTTAATTACAGTCCTAAACTTACCGTAACCCTGAACCTTCACTCCAACTACGTATTAAACCCACTTTACCCCAACCTATGATAATCTAGAGGTGAAATAATCCTTTGGTCAGATTCCGTTATCTGCCTACTAACATCATTAACGTTAAGAGTTGAGCGACAACTAAAAAGTAGTAGCGTGAGGAATTAGTATTTTTTCTCACAGATTTTAGTATATTTTCTTTACAGTCCTAACCGGACCATAATCCTGGACCCTAGGATAATCAAGAGGTGAAATAATTCTTTGATCAGATTTCGTTATCTGCCTACTAACATGATTAACGTTAAGAGTTGAGCGACAACTAAAAAGTAGTAGCGTGAGGAATTAGTATTTTTTCTCACAGAATTTAGTATATTTTCTTTATAGTCCTTACCTGACCATAACCCTGGACCCTAGGATAATCAAGAGGTGAAATAATCCTTTGGTCAGATTCCGTTATCTGCCTACTAACATGATTAACGTTAAGAGTGGAGCGACAACTAAAAAGTAGTAGCGTGAGGAATTAGTATTTTTCTCACAGATTTTAGTATATTTTCTTTACAGTCCTAACCCTGGACCCTAGGATAATCTAGAGGTGAAACAATCTTTTGCTGAGCGCCGATTTAGATTATTTCAACTTACTGCCATCAGCCATATTGGCGGGCAGATAACAGAATCTGACCAATCCTATGATCGATTTTGATAATGATAATTTTAACACAATTTCTTAACCAATCAACAGCTTTTTTTTTTTTTTTTGCAAAATATATTGGAGACAGATAAGGATTCTAACTAAAAAGTAACCTTTAACTATAAGCTTATAGCATATTTCATTACCTTTCAAAATACTGTAACAATTTAGGTTTAAAAACAAATTAAAGTATTTAAATGTCTTTAAATAAAAATAAAATATCAAATTTGAACAAAATGATTTGGAGGTTATTAGTTAGCTATATTCTTTCAAGTTATCAACTCGACTGTTAATTATAGTGGACTAATTAAATTTAAATCATTTTTTAGAACTAAATATTTAATTTATTATTGCAGAATTCCAACTTAATTTATTGATTAAGTTTATGACAGATAAAAAAAAAAAAAGTAAAATTAATTATTTTCAATCACATCATATGACTAAATTAAATTACGCATATTGAAAAAAAAAAAAGTGACAGGTTTATCAAGGAATTTCTCCAGCATGGAGTCTAGCAGAGCAGTAGGGCCAGCCAATCAGATTATTCCATTCATTATAAATTTCAAATTGTAAGCTGTAAACTTAATTACGGTAATGTTAAATTTTTTTTTATAATTTATTCCAATATTATTTTGCTTCTGACTGTACAGTATACATTTTATTAAAGCCTTTTTGTTTTGTTTTTATTTATACAACAAAAAAAAAAATTGAAAAAAAAAAAAAAAAGTTTAAAATATGACTTGTCATATTTAGATTAAAAATTTTTCTAATTATTATGCCAGAAATTTATTTTATAAAATATTAAAATAAACTGACATTAAATTCAGAATAATTATTAAATCAATTCTGTTTTAATTATTTATTTCGCAGAGAAAAAATTTTGTAGAATATTTTACATAATAATGCTTCTTAGCAATCTTTATTTAAATTGATAATAAATTTTATTTTTATAGCATAAGTGAGTATAGACGACTTAGAACAGAGATGTTCTCCTAAAATTATAAAACAAGAATGAAGGGATCTTTTTAAGTTCCCCCCCCCCTCCTGATTTTTCACAAGGGTTTTTAGTAATGTGTAATTTTATTTATTATATTTTGTTTATTGATGAGTTGTGGCTATAGAATAATTCAGACGTTAGCAATTTATCTATTGTATTTTCTATACATTGAATTAAAATAAATAAACCTGAAAATAATAATAACACCCAGTATTTACTAATGTTTCATGACTGAAATGGACAGCAGCCTTATTTTATTTCTACAGTCCTAACCTTTATTTTATCCTGAACCCTAACCCCTACTATTATGCTCCAACCCTCTGATAATCAAAAGGTGAAATAATTAGGGGGGGGGGGACTTAAAAAGTGCTGAATGAAGAGTATAAATGAGGAAATATTCCACACATCATAAAAAGTCATGATTGTTCAGATGTTTATACATAAAACCGTAAAATGCAAAAAAATCCCTAAATTTCCCCAAAATTTAATAATATGCAGTAGATGCCCCTTATTAAACTCACTGATTTATTTATAAGACTCAAAATGCCAAAACAAACTGTGTCTTCAACTGCCTGTTAAAATTACTACATATTAAATCAGCCACTTAACAAATTCAAATGTAATCTATACCAAATTAATTCTAATAAGAGGTGAGTATTGTGTATACATGAATTGTATACCTATTATCACACCAAGGTGCTATGTGATCCATGCCCAATTTGCTGGTGATCCTGGTGTGATGGTATGATATGACCAACCCACCCTCATCAAAAGACCACTCAACAGGAAAATTCCACCAAGAGCCACTCTAAATTGACTGGACTTATGTGTTAGCGTGTACTGCCAACATATCTATCTAGACCATTAAGCTCCAAAGATAATGCAGCCCTGTCAAGGTCCACAATCAATGCTCAACACACACAGACAAATGGATAGGGAACAACAGACAACAGCCTAGTCTTGCCTAAGCTCACCAACTAATGAGACGACCAGATAGACTGAATTGATAAATGACAGATCATATTGCTGGGCATACTAAAGACTACAGCTGCACTCCGATAAATGCAACCCTCGTTGACGCCCAATGAAGAATGCAGTATATCAAGGCTGCCTGGATGAGGTTAAAATGAAAAGATTTCATAAAAGTAGAAAATAATATCTTCCAATAATTTATGTTCTGCAGCTCTTCTTATGAACACAACACAGAGTCAATGTCTACTATTAAAAAATAATTGCATATTTATTTAAAAATACAATCAGATAAAATATTGGCATATTTAAACAAATTTAAAATTGGATTTATTTTATAAAAAATATACAGCTGGATAAATAAGCAATTTAATTAATTAAAATTACACTGTGCTATTCACCTATATTTAAATAAAGGAACCTGAAATAAAATTGAACTGGTCTGCAATAAATGTAGAGATTATATTAAGGTTATTTACTTAAATCCTGTTAAAACTTTTACTCAAAGGAATTTAAAGTTCTAATTTTAATTAAAGTAATTTATAGTTCATATTTACTTATTGTTGATTTTGAATTATAATGCACATTATGTTGAATGGTTCATGTTATTGTACAGCAGAGGTTTCCAACCTTATTTTCCTATGCTACCGCCCCCTTTCCAGGAATAAATTACTCAGCACCCCCGGAAAATCTTTCATCTTTAATTGAACAAACAGAAAGATGCAGTGGCAAATTTACGTTCTTTTGTTTTTCTATATTTCTACCTAAGTCCTACATCATAGTAAAGAAAAATGTTAAAGACATCTAGAAGTTTCAAATTATAAAATTATTTTTAAAAAATAACCATACGAATCACATTAAATGTACTTGAAAAAAATAATTAAAAGATTAGACGTGTCCGTGAACTTGACCACTGATTGTTATATTAACTTACGTTTTGTGTGTTTATTTGGAAAATAAAGTAATCCCTACGAATTTAACTCTATGTTACACAACAGATGAAACATGGACAAACTGTTTTTGAAAATTTTCTTCTCATGCTTCTTTATGCTTCTACCAACGTCTTATTTAATTTAATGACCCCTGGATCGTTCCACCGTCCACAATGGGGCAATATCCCCCACTTTGAGAAACTATGTTGTAGAATGACAGCTTTAAGGATTCATCGGTCAGATTGCAATGACAAATAAAACAAGTCATTTTTGATAATTAAACAAACGTAATTGATTACCAATCCAGATCTTCCACAAGGTGAATGTTTCACTGAGCAGGCCATATATGGAGAAAAAACTGTGCAGTTTTCTAATCCTCCAATTAGTTCAACAAGATGATATCTCTTGAATAACTTGAGTGGATTCAATTAGCAGACAATTTGATGTAAAAACGGCTCCTAAATCACAGTTTACAAGAACCTGAGTTTAAATACAGGCTGAAATTGCACCTCAAAACTAATTAACTTTTTATTGTTTGATGCTTTTTTTGTTTGACGAGACGTTAGCGAATAAATAGTTAGGGAAAAGTAGGTCGGTTTCTGCATTCTCATTTGTTTACATTTTGTGCTAATATTTTATGGAGAAAATGAAATGAAGGAACTGATATTCTGGTAAACACTGTCTAGGTCATGGATGGAGAACCTTCTCTGACTAGTGTGCCACTTGAAGTTTGTTTTGTTACTTTCAAATGTCTAGTGTGCCACGATGACTCAGCCGGTGAACATTATTGTACGTAAGAAGTCCGCCATAATGAAAATCTATTTCCTCTAACATCTTCAAGAACGGCAATTATTTAGAGCACAGGCAAATATAAAGTTCACATATTTAGTTACCACCGAGAGTACATACTTGCTTTCATGCACAACGCTTCCTGGTGTAAAATACAACGGAAATGCACAATAGAGTGCTGAACTTCTTCACTAAGAAATTTCACAAAACCATTATGCTTACCCATCATATTTGGGGCATCATCATTTGTCACAGACCCAATTTCCTATTTATTACATGTACTATACTACATCATGCATAATGGGTTCATTATGTGGTGTGCCATCTAAATCGTGTTTATGTGTCACCTAGTAACACAATTGTCATTGGTTTGCCATCACTGTTCTAGGTAGTTGGCACATTGCCAAGACAATGGTCCCACCATAATTCCTAGCGGCACCCTGCCGAGATTACTGAAAAGTTCCAAACAGATACCATTAAGTTTCTTGGCATGATTTTAAAACTTGTACTATAAGTAATAAACTATAACCTGACGAATAAACACACACAGACATGTAAACTGTATAAATGTTATTTACTCAATTGTTTACATTTAAATTGAGAAGTTTCGATATGGGGGAAAAAAATGTCCAGCAACAGTTCAGATCAGATCAAATTTTCAATTAAATTTTAAATAGGAAGGATTTACAATAATTTAAATAAGCCAATCAGTTAAAGGTAAAGAAGTAATTAACTACTGTAGATTAAATGAAGCTGAGTGTATGCATTAATTAGAATGCAATAATTTGGTCCTGAAAGTGTTAACATCTTGCTTGTACTTTTTTTATATACGTGTTTAAATGGCAACTTTCTAATTAAAAAAAAAAATATGATGAAACATAATGTTTCTTATTCATGATTATGCAAATGTAATTTTTAAATAGCTACATCATAATATATAATCTAATGTCATAAAAACATTATTAAATAAATTTAATGACAGGCATACTTATTAAATTTTATCTCTGTACAAATAAAAAAAAAAAATATTTTGACTTGATATTTCAAGACATTGAATGATTCAAAAATTTAATGTTTTAACATGAAATATGTTGAAACATCAACCAAAACCAAAAAAAAAAAAAAAAAAAGAGCTTTATTTAAGTTGTTCTCCCTTAATCTGTGTTTGATGAAAAAGAAGTCCCGGATTTTCACAATAAATAATATGTGTAAAAGCACTAATGCATATACAACAACATTGCATATTTCTTAAAAATATTTTGAAAAATGATCTAATAGACTTGAATAACAATCATCGAGATACACTAAGGATGTTTGCCTGCATTTATTTAGCAATTTTTTTGGAGGGTAATCCTTTGGGTGTACATTTGTCATAACGATTTCTTTTAGGTCGTATTTTTTTTATCTAACCTTTTAAAGTGAAGTTTTATATAGAGTTTTGACTGTATGAATGCTAAATTCAAACATTTTAAAAAGGATGTTTTTAATATTTTGTCATTTGTTCTAACAGCAATTTGTTTGTATATCTTTTATCATTGTCATAGTTTTGCTGTTACCAACAAGCAATTATATACAGTGTTTCTTTTAGACAATTTTCTCATTTAACAGGTTTGGGGAAGGGGGGGTCATGGTGTAAATATTTACAGGTTTTTTTTTGTTGAATGGACGTTTTGTTGCCTTTCTGTCTGATTTGATAAGCTTTTTTTTGTTGTTGTTGAATGGACGTTTTGTTGCCTTTCTGATTTGATAAGCTTTTTTTGT
>PXIH01S0009914.1:8151-22251 GCA_003024985.2 Euperipatoides rowelli | reverse complement strand
GATAATATTAACCAAAAGTCAACAAATAAAATTAAGCATAAGAAAAGTGCACAGGAAAATAGAAATATAAAAAAATAAAAGTAAATAAATCATCTGCTTAAACCAAAAAGAGAATGATCAGTTTAGACATCCTAATGAAAAACTAGATATCCTTAATGGGGGATTGGAAGTGTTCCTGCATGTAGAGACATCTCTGTTTATAACAAGATTGAAGTTTATAAAAATATTTTCGTTTATTTTTTAAAGTTATAGGCTCATTAAGTTTTGCTAAATTATCAATAGACCTGATTGTATGTTTACTTCATTTTTTTTTTTTAATTAGAATAATTCATTAAGCTACTTCAAACAATTGAAAAATTGAAGGTATTTCTTCAACAAAGAGGTTTGCAAGTTACAGGCTTCAAAGAAGAATTAGCAGAATTAGTTTTTGCAGCCAATAAGATTATGCTACCCATCAAGGCCAAAANCATTGCTGTTCCTCCACAATTAGAAAAGGAGTATAAAGAAAAGCTTAGTGCTCAAGAAGGTATCTTGCCTGATCCAAATTCTTTATGTGAAAATTGGATTGGAGAGCCTGAATGCCATAAGCTGTGGCCTTGTACCACTTATGTGGATGTTGTCAACTTTTTATTGTTCACACCATGTGAACTAAGTTCAAAACAGTTGAATAAATATAAGACTACTAAAGCATATTCATACCTGGAAAGAGGCTGGTTACAGAAGATTGCATACCATTTTATTTCTGACACCAGCTCTTACTGTTTCATTAAAACAACCTGTAAACGATCAGAGATCAGAACGACTACATGAAAGCTCCCATCAGCTTTGGGTTTGCATCAACAAATCCACTGGCCAAATTCACAGTGGTTATTGTTCATGTAAAGCTGGTTTGGGAGAGACATGCAATCATGTTGCAGCTCTGTTGTTTAAAGTGGAAATGGTGAATCGGTCTAATTCAAGGGATAAATTAGCTTGTACTTCTATGCAATGTGAGTGGGGCATTCCAAAAAAGGAGGTAGAACCACAATTGATAAAAAACCTCAATTTTAGATACAACAAATATACAAATATTTCTGGCTTAAATAAAAGAAAAACCACACATTTCTCTCTTAAAAAAAAAAAATTTATGCCAGAAAATGGTTATAGTAGTATTTTTAGCTCACTGGATAGAATAAAACAATTTAGCCCTACTTCCGTAATATTTACAGCCAGTGATCCCCCAATACCTCAAGACAAATCTAATAACACCGGTAGCAGTAATGTTTTGAGCATAATGTCCATAGCAAGTCGCTCTGCAAACAGACAACTTTCTACAGAAGACCAGGTTGCTAAATTTATGGCAGAATTGAAAAAAGAATATAATTCAGAAAATATTCAATTAGTTGAAAAAAAGACACGAGGACAAGCAGAGAATCGCCAATGGATATTATATCGTAGAGGGATGATAACTGCATCAAATTTTCATAGAGTTTTCACAAAAGTTAATACCATACAAATCATGGATAATCCTCATGAAATTGACATTTCTAATCTTATTGACACTTTAACTTCAGAAAATATCCTCTGTGTTCCCCAAATTAGGTATGGAAAACAAATGGAGCCTATAGCAAGGAATGATTATGTAGTTTCTCAAACATCTTTACATGATAAATTTGTATGTGAAGACAGTGGATTATTAATTCATCCACTATTGCCATTTTTGGCTGCTAGTCCTGATGCAATAATACACTGTGAATGCTGTGGGACAGGCTGTTTAGAAATTAAATGTCCATTTTCTATTCAAGATAGTTTGCCTGAACAAAATTTGGACAAATTACATTTTTTAAAAATAATAAATGGTCAAATAAACATAAACACAAGACATCAATATTACTCACAAATTCTCGGACAAATGGCTATTTCTGGTTATAAGTATTGTGATTTTTTTGTTTGGACTAAAAAAGGATATTGGAAGTCAAGAATATTATTTGATAGTATAAAATGGAAAGAAATAGAGCAGAACTTAATATATTTTTTTACTAATTTTCTAGCACCAGCTCTATTGGAGCAATCAAATCCAATGACAGGGATACAGGCAAGAAAACAGATACCAGTTCAGTCAAAATGTGGAGATGCAAATGCAACAATAAATAGCTGTGCTACGACGACTAAAGTGACACAAAGTTTACCCGTTACTAAAAAAAGGATAACAAAAAGTTTAATCAAAACCAAAGATTATCTTTGTGGAATTTGTGGCATATTATGTAAAGAGGTTCAAGATATTACTGATACAATTGAAAACAGTATTCAATGTGATAAGTGCAAGTTATGGTGTCATTTTAGATGTACTGGTCTTACAGGATTAGAAGATTTCCTAGAAGATGAAAGTACAATATGGAATTGTAGCAAATGTCATATCTAAAACAGTACGGTATATTTAAATTGTGTTTATGTAAATAAATATTTGTTTGTTCATGTGTACTGGTATATTCAATAATTAACATAAAAACTGCATTTTCTTTTAAATCTTAATTTTCAAAATAAATTATTTTCAATGACTCAAACTTACAGAATACAACCCCATTGAAAATCAAGAATTAACTATTTATTATAATTAATGAAATATTAGTAAGCTAAACTCATTTATTAAAACATATTAATTTGTATTTGAAATATATATTAGCCTATTTTAACTTTTTTATTAGAAAAATTAAAATCAAACATCCTTTTTGTTTCAATCATTTGTTTTTCTCATTGGAACTACTACCATAATAAACTATTTTCAGTTCTAGTGCTATAAATGAGTATTTTGTTCTTAAACTACGTTAATTCAACTAAACAGGATAAATTTCATTTGATAAATTTTTTTTTTCATTAAGTCACCAAAGGGGGAAGTAAATTACACAGTGCTGCACAGGTATGTACAATGTCATCCGCCAGTGGAACCAAAGATAGTGGAAGAACTTGTTTTAAAATTCTGAAAACTTTTATTCTACCTATTGCTCTTTCAATATGAATTCTGGTATTGGCAACTTTTTTTGTTTTCCAAATATTATCTCTAGACATTTGTATATTATTTTTTACTGATGGTGGCAATGACATTGTTGCTTCTAGTATCAAAAGGTCTTCAGTTAGTTGGAATCCTCTGTCTGCCATTACTTCATCACCAGGTTCTATCAAATTTAAGAACCCAGAACGGTGAGTTATTAGTCTGTCTGATGCACGACCACCCCAACATTCAGATACAAAACTAATTAGCCCAAGGGGTGTTATTCCGACAAGAAATTTAATTGTATTGTGCTTTTTGTAGTCACTCCAAGTAACAGCTTGAGTGTCTAATGAGCGTGGTTTTTCAATAAACACTTCTGTGCAATCAATAATCCATCTTAAGTTAGGATGATACTTGCTGATATTTTTTGGCAATGTGTTTTTAATTTGCTCTTTACTAGGTATCTGAATTAAAGGTGCTAATTCTTTTCGTAAATATTTTATCCAAGTGCAAAATGTCTGAGAAATCACAGCTGTAGACACACCAAATCTTACAGCTAAATCCTGATTTAAAAGGCCTAACCGTAATTTCATAAGCACTATTAAAAATTCATCTTTAGTTGTCAGTTTTTTCTTAGCACCTTTTTTCTGTTGTTTTATATTTATAGTTTTGGTCACTATTGTTGTATTTTTTTTTTCTCCTCTCCAGAATATCATTGAGTTTGCATTTTTCTCCATTGAGTTAAGCAGCTCGTTAAACATTTGAACTGAATTCAAGCCTGTAAAAAATTTCATTTTTTTGTCTGACAATGTTGCTCCATATTTAATATTGTGAATTTGTGTTTGGAGAGATGCAACTTGCCTTTCAAGAGAAAGAATAGTTTCTTTTAGGTCAGCAAAACATTTACAATTGTGATCTTGACATAATGAAGGTTCGTTTAATATTTCATAGTACTGATTAGAGCTGGAACTGATATTGTCATCAGACATATAGTTGNTAGAACAAGGTTCATTAACATAGGCTGGGCTCTGGCCAATGTTCAATATTTTATCTTGTAATACTGGCTGCTCTCGTTTTATGGGTTTTCTAGTTTGTTTATTAGATTTGATTTTATTGTGCCCCATGTGTAGTGTAGGGTCTGGATTTTGTAAACTGGGTATTTCCCCAACAAAATGAATGGAACAAACCATTGCACTACTACTTTTAGGTTGCCATAATTTTTTTCTTCCATCTAATCTATTAATGTTAGTCAGCCAACGTTGAAGCTTTAATTTGTCTTTAGGGAAGTTATGCATTTTGTATGGTTGTTGACAAACACAATCTTTGTTTAATATATTATGATGTACACAAATGCTATTCTTCCATTTTTTAATTTTTGCTTGGCTATTATGGCAATCAATAACACTGCAGGCTCCGTTCACCATTACTAAAATAAATAAGTAAAAAGACAATTTTATAACATTGGTAATAAAAACTAGTAATTATGTTTCATATTTGGTATTGTATCTTCTATTCAAGTGCATATACTGTACCAATAAAAATGTGAGGCCAGTAGGCTACAAGTGAAATGATGTGGAGTATTGATAGCTTAATTTGTTAATTTTGGTACAGATGTTAGAGAGGTTGAACATTTACCATAGAAAAAGGCACTTCTTGAAATTTCGATATTTGGTAACAAATGTTGAAGTGACACGGCAGTGTGTGTATGCACTTTTGTGCTGTCAAGTTTGATTAAAATTTATGGGTGAGGCAAGTGTTGAAACTGATTGAAATTAAAAAAAAATGTATGTTTTGTAATGCAAAATTTTGTGGTTATTACGATGAGCCAAAAGTCACATTTTTAGTTTATGCAATTAGCTAAAATTAGGTCCAATCATACTTGCCTATGGCTATGGGTGAAATTTCAAGGGCACTGAAAGTTGTAGCAAGAACATCATCACAATGAAGAGTATCACTACAACCTTGGGTTTCTCTAGACATTTTTTTTTTCAGGTAGCCCTTACAATAAAATTGTAAAGCATTTAGTGAAGGGGATGGATACATGTCCCCTTCCAGAAGTTTAGATTTTTAAGTTTAATCTTTATTCCAATTTATTACCATTTAACTTAATTTTAATTTATAAAAATTTAAGGAATATTATGTCAATTTAACACAAATTAAAAGACATGGATTTTGAGCCTAAATAAAAACCCAAACTATACAGTTTGTTTAAATAATACATGAACTTACAACTTATGCCTCCACCATTAAGTAAGAAATTCACTTTTTTTCCCAATATTTGCCTCCCCAATTTAAAAATTACTAATGTAATTTATGCAGAGCTTGCAAGTTATAAAACAAACAATAATAACTTTAGCTTAGTGACAGAAATGGGCTAATGATTTAAATGAAATACCATTATTATTATTAGATTGCTTTTTTAATAAACAAATTTTATTAAAAGAAAAACAAACTGATAATAATTAGAAATAAAATTTAAATTACAGAACATAAACTTATTAAATCACTATTAACTCAATTTCTTTTCACGAGAAATTATTACAACAAAAGAAAAATACAAGAATCCCTCCCTTTCTCAAAAAAAAAAAAAAACAACATAAATCTACATTAAGACAAAAACATATTTTCCTATCCCATTGCTGGATGTGGAAAATGCTGCATGAATATCATCACTAATCGATCACTTTCCTAATTTTCTTTTTTTTTAAAGTAGTCTGAAAAGTATTTAAATTTATACATACAAAAATATTCAAGATAAATTTTCTTAAGATTAGTGAATCTAATCACATTTCATTTGTCTATGACCAAGGTAAGTTTTACTCATTTAGTAAGGAATATACTGCATAAACAACAGGGCAATATTCCACCCTTTGTTTCAGTGCCATTTACGGAATTCCCCATCCTTTTACTGTTATTTTGACCATTTTTCTAATCAATCAGAAACGTATTAAAATATAAAATACTTGCTTAAAATATTTAAAATCAAAATTATTCCAGATTAGTGAAAATCTTCACGTACTTATCTAGGATTTACAGCATAAACAATACAAAAATCTTAATCTTCCACCCTCGCCCGTAGTGCCATCTATGGAATTAAATAGAAACTAAGTAATGATAATCTCGGCTATTCACAGGTCTGAAATGAAAAACTTTTTCAAAATTTATACTGTTCCTTATAGATTTTTGGGTGCTGAATTCAGGGAAAAATAGTAAAAAAATTCCATCACATACCATTTTTTTCATAAAAGCAAAATTTGTTTCAAATTGCATGTGTTTTTGATCAGATTTGTGACAAAAGTGGATTACTGCACTTAAAAAATATATATATTCCATATTTGTCGAAAGGAAACATTAATTAACGAGACAATTTGCATATGGTAGGCATAATCTTGTTTCATCTGGTTCTATCAGGCTTGGTCTTGCATGTGCATGTTTAGCTCCGTGCTCTTACAAAACATGAATGAACAGGGAACATGAAAATGCTTTCTATTTATTCAATTTTTTTTTTACGTTACAGCTTAGCTTATCGCAAGCGTTTGAACTCTCCAGACAACTTCCATTCTAATTGTGTTAAATTTGTTAAGAAAAGGCAGAAAACATCACGACTTTGTGAAAAAGTCTATTATGGGTATTTTGGTTTAAATTAGGAGACCATGATAAGCACTGGGCTACTCGTAAGGTGCAGTGTTTATGTATAAGAGCTTCAGCAGTGATCAAAATCTGGGAATTTTTTTGTTTTGGCATTCCAATGATATAGTGGGGAACAAAAATAAATACCAACTGATTACTATTTTTGTTCTTGCAATATGGAAGGGTATAATTTATTGAAATCTTCCATCTACAATGCACCCTTGTTGCATGGCTTCCAAGCGCCTTTGCCATTATCAACATATCATTTGAATTGTTAGGGTATAGTTTCAAATCAAAATGGAAAATAAGTGTATTGCAGCGATGATAAAGGATTGATGAAGCAATCAAAAATCAAATATATGAATAAATGGAGACACACCATTGATATATCCAAATAAACCTCAAAGTGTTCTTTCTGCACAATGGCAGTAAATATGCCTCAGTTTCAGTTAGTCATTCTGTGTACTTGAAAGAAAGTTATGACAATTTGGCTTTGGTTCTCACCAAGCTCAAGTATAAGGATCATGAATGGATGATTTGTGGTGATTCAAAGTATTGCTCAGGCAATTATGACAACAATCAAGATACACCAAGTATCCGGATTTCTAGTATTTATAGGATAGTCAAGCAAAGAATGAAAATTGGAAAAAAAAAATGGCCCATCATAGAGTTTCTCTCAAGCCAAAAGAGAAGAAAATGATAAGGGACAGTCTGGTGGATGCTACAAAGTATTGTTACCATCCCTTAATTGGACTCGTGAAGAAGTTTGCTGAAAGAAGGTGAATGGTTCAAATATCCATATTATAAGTTTCCAGACCTGTCAGATGCTAAGCTAAAAGAAGATTTTTTGTATGACCTGATATAAGCAAGCATGCTTTTGATTAATCTTTCATTGAAACAATGGTACCTACACTAAGAAGAGGACTTAGATTGCTTGTAACTACAAAGAAATTAACTTCCAGAAAAAAGTGTACAATTTCAAAGCTTTTGGTCATGTGATGAGCTTGAAAATACATTTTTTTTAAAATTCACATTTTGATTACTCCCCCAAAAAATCTAGAAGTAGCATAAATGAGGAACAAGGTGAAAGGTTCAATCAAGACATTAAAGAGAAGGAAAAATGATGCACGATGAAGTGATGGGAGACTGCTGTTGGATGCTCAGCAGAGATCAGCCAGAAGCGAAATATAAAAGGAAGTGCACCAAACGTTAAGACTCTGCACCAACACAAAATATGCAAAAAATAATTATATCAATTTTTTTAAAAATATAATGTAATTGCTGAATTGAAACACGTGATTGATTTTGAACCTTAAATCTATTTTGCAAATTGAAGTCATATTTTTAATTCAGCACATAAAAAAACATAAGAAGAAGCAAAAATTATGCAGATAACTTTCGGAATGTAATTTTTTTTTTGCAGACCTGTGATATTAATACAGTAGTAATTCCTATCACCTGAAAATAAGTTACAGGGATCCCCTCTAGATAAAGCCAACAAATATAAAAATTTATCTAAAAAAAATTGGCATTTTGTCAAAAACGTTAAATTCATTGAAATAATATTGTAGCAAGGTTGAAAAACTTATGTTATATATTAAATATTTGAGAAGATTTATTAGCAATATTATTTACATTATCCTGCTAAATAGCCCATTAATATGCAATTTTAGTTATAGAACTTGTAGAAGGCATTGCTAAAAAATAGTTTTGCACAGAGAACCTTATATTTTAAATACTCCTCCCCCCCCCCCCCCCCAATGAAATGATTTGTTAAAATAATTTTTAATCCAATCTTTAAACTGACACAATTTTATGTATTTGCAAGAAATGATACAATGCATTGTGAAAACTATATCGTTAATTTCTTTTATATCAAAGTTTAAATTGAACTTGATTGTTTTCAAATATTATTTCTGGGCCGCAAACAGTAAGTTAGGGCCACATAAAAACTCTCAAGTTTAAAATTTACAACCTATGTCGAAATTGCATGCCAAAATTTTAAACTTTTTATGTTCAGCAGAACAAGAACATTGTTCAGCCTAATTATGCAATTTAGGAGAAGTAAAACTTATGTTGCCATTTTTAATCAAATAACATATTAGACGAAAAAAAACAAACCTATAATAGAAAAACTTTAATAAATAATATGGCACTTAAAAATAAAGGTCTTTGCAAGTAATGAGATTTAGGGTAGACTTTTGCTACTCTTAGATATAACAACTATAAATTATTATTTAGGCAATTAGGTCTTGCTGGCCATCTTAGCTATGAGTTGCTTTTCTCGTTCAGCCTCTCTTTCCCGCTGCTGTTCTTTGCAAAGAGCTTCCTTTTCTTTTTGCTGTTTCAATTTCATTGCTCTCTTCTGTAAATCAAAACAAAACATGAATAATAAATTATTCTGCCTTATTTAACCATATTTATAAAATAAAATTAAAAGACGTGACATTAATTCAAAATGAAATTGTAATTTTGAGATTTTTAAGGTTGCTGTATTTTCTACAATCTAGATTCAAATTAATAATTGCATTAGAATTCTAAATTTATTCTAACAATATAATTTTCTAAATAATAAACATTTCTCCCAATTATTTCTACATCATATGGAATGTATTTCATCCCTAGAATTATTCTTTAACAATTATCTAATATAATATTAACTTCTACATTCAGCTAATATCAAAGCTTATAATTTTACTTTGTTTTCCAATATCTACCTAAAAAAGTATACAGGTGTAATCAGGGGTGTACAAATCTTCCAAAAGTTCAGGAGCCAACAAAAATTGTTAGGAGCCAGGTAGGAAGTGGCAAATGGGAGGGGCTGCACATGCATTGTTGCAAAAATTTAAAAATACATATCTTTAACAATATTTAAATGGTAAATAAATTTGTCTATTTAAAAACTTGTGGTATAATTTACTTATTTTTCTGTCCATGTTTATTTCTAGGCATTTTTTTCACTAAAAAATTTAATTGCTTTTGATGGATCAAATACTTGAAGTTATGGAACATTCAAATTTATCATCATCAAGTTATTTTAAGCTTAGCAACAATTATTGATAAAAGTAAGAAAAACTATTTGTAACTTACGTACAGTATGTATTTAATTTTTAGATAAACTTTATTATACTGTTATTGGGGAAGGTCATTAAACATTAAAATTAATCATGTTTTTTCAGGAGCCAGATCATTTTTATCAGAAGCCATGGCTTCCAGGCTCCCTTAATTTAGACACCCCTGGGTGTAATCAATGTTGGTGATTCACAGTCGTAAACAATATCATCTATATCATAAAGATGCACAAGAAATATTTTCTTATACTCCTTTTCACTTACAAGAAAAAATTAAATTTAAAAAGTCCCCAATTGTAGATCAGGTTTAGGGTTCTGCTATAAATTTGCTTACAATAGGATTACTAGCTTTAATACAATGGAGATTGCCCCCCNGCCCCCCCCCCCCATCCTGACATCTTTTGTTTCCACTATAGTCCATAATTTTATATGAGTACCTCTTTTTAGGAATATAGGAAAAGCCACACGTTTGTCTAATTTTAATCACTCTTGAAATGTCAATTATAAGTTATCTTCATTTTAAAGTTTACCAATTTTTTATTCCTAATTTTATTTTATTAAATCCTTCAAGGAAATAATAGCTTGTTTATTATTGTGAGTTTGACAGCTATTTGAGGCGCCATCTATGGTTGTTTTTTAGAATCTTTGACATTTACTGTATATGGAAAGATAGTTTTTCAAGGTTTATAAATGCTATTTATCTTTGCCATATTTCTTATACCATTACAAATATTCTTTTGTCATTAATTTCTATACTCCCATGACACACTTTATATAGCCTGTGACCTATCAACAAATATAATATTTCTAGTGAATTATAATTAACATGATATACTGTACAATACTTATGGTACATATTTACACTAGCAATAAATACAGTATTTATAGTGGTAACATGTGAGGGGTAGTGGTGGAACTTTGTTCTTGAGGACCTGTAAACAAAATCTTATTGGAGGCCCTCTAAGCCTCAAAGTTTTGTTTATAAGCCCTGAGCAAAAAAAAAAAAAACTTTATTAAGGCTAAGCTATTTATTATGCATCTATCCTACCCCAAAAATAAAAGGAAATAAATAAATTTATATAAGTTATNCCTACTGTATTACTTTGAATATTAAAATATCATGTTAAAATAAATAAACAGATAAAATGTTAAATAAATTTTATTTATTAAATGTTTATCTTTTATTTACAGTAATTTATTAGTATTAATCAATACCAAATTATATGATTGCTTGATTATTATTGAATGATGATAAATTAAAAAAAAAAAAAAAAATGCCAAGCAATGAAGCAGCAAAAAATTAATTAATTTATCATTCAATAATTTCATCAGTATTTACAGTAATTTATTAGCCTCAATGGCAATTAATCTTAGGAACTTTTAATTTTTATAATTTTTAATTTGTAGAAACGTTTGGCAGATGGGCTCAGTTACTGGAAGGGTTAAATAAATTAATAATGACGATATTCAATTTGAGTATGCACTTAATGATGACTTACTGTATATTTGACAATCAAGAGTTCAGTAAATTCTTTTACTTTTTCATATGTTATTATTACTTTAACAAAGTTAAACACTTTTGAATAAAAAAAAAAAGGATTTATTTTTTTGTTAGATAAATTTGAGACCTTAACAACTCAGAGGCCTGTAAGCGTTGCTTTCTTTGCTTCCACAATGTTCCGCCCCCTGGTAAGGAGGTAAGTGGGAAATATGGGCTTAACCCTTAAATTATTTAAACCCAGAAAGGGGAGTTGAAAAATTTCATAGATTCCTTTGGTTTCCACTTTGGTCCATGCTTGGTATGAGCACATCCTCTAGGAATAAAGGAGAAGCCACACATTTGATTTATCCAAGAATTTTGTATTATGACGGTTTGATATTTGAATCTTTCTTTTATAAAAGTTCTCTTCATTTTGGAATTTATTAAAATTGTTCATAAGATTTCTTTCTTGATTTCCTTTCCTTAAAGAGTTTTTCATGGAGAGATTAGTTAAACTGGTGTTTATTGAGTTTCCAAGTTTGACAGTTATTTAGTGACAGCATCTATAGTTTTAATATGCGAGTTGAAAAAACGGTTTTTCATAGTTTAAAATTTCAATATTGCAAAGTTCTTTCTTTGGTCATTGATTATGCTATTAATTAACCTGTCAATTAGGATTTATGCCATTATAATGTTCTAATGTCAATTTATATACCTCTGGGGACATATTGTAAATAGGCTGTAGCCTATTTACAACATTACCATCCTCCTAGTAACTTACAATTTATTATTGAAATACTAGGTTTTGCTTAAATTATTACAATCGTTTTCAAGGGATATGCCTATACATTCAAAGGTATTAACACTAGCAAGAGATATCTATATGCTGTTGGTAGTGAAAATTATATTACTTAAAATATTTGTTTGTTGAGCTCTAAAATTAATGTATTTTGTTTTTCTAAAGTGACCAATGACCATAATTATATTAAGTAGTAGCGCGAGCCTATATTTAGGGTTGAGTCTATTATCTTATTATAACATGCTAAATCCCTCTCATGAGAGGCATTGGCAACTTTGCATTTCT
Source organism: Euperipatoides rowelli (assembly GCA_003024985.2). Lineage (NCBI taxonomy): Eukaryota > Metazoa > Onychophora > Udeonychophora > Euonychophora > Peripatopsidae > Euperipatoides > Euperipatoides rowelli. Next base: position 10,018 of record PXIH01S0009914.1, on the reverse strand, counting down.
TTCACTTGAGTAAGTGTGTAGGCTAACAGTAACTAACTTAAAATGAACTCTCATTAGCCGCACACGTTTACTCTACAGTACATGCAATGAAGTGCAATTTAGAATCAGTCTATTCACTGTTGTTTTGTTTGTATTTATAAGTTAAATCTGTTTATTTATTTTAGAAATAAAATAGCCATGCAATCAATCAATGTAGGGCTATTTTGCTTTTATATTGTTAAAATAAAAAAATGATCTAGCCTAACACATACAATAATATTTTGTTAATAGTACAGTTACAGACTTGAGTCATTCAAATGAACTGGTTAGCTCATGAACTACCTGTACAGGCATACTGTTTAAATTAATCCTAAAAAACAATTTAAGCCTTAATGGTTTGGTCTTATACACATTGCAATCATATAACCTTATTACAATAAGATTCATTTTTGTTTGCTACATAAATGATAAAAAAAAAAGTTGTCAATTAATTATGGCTATGGGCAATAGCTACAGTAAAGAACAGCGAGCCTTTTAATTGCTATGTTTTCTATTTTCGGTATGAACTAAATAAGATGTTATAATTAAGAGCTAATGGCATGAAATATTAAATCATGGTAATGCAAAATATAACAAATAAATAGCTGTAATAAAAATATTAACTACACGATAGCACTTCACTGAAACTAATGAGTGAAATCCTACCTACATACCTCTGTCACTGTTGAGACTTTACACATCCATCTGGTTAAAGAAACTGACAAGCCAAGATAAGAAAAGGGTAAGAAGATAAAAGAAATGATCTGAACATTTTCACTTTGTTCCTGACTTTCAAATAGAGCCAAGTCATTCCTGAAAGTAAACAGAACTGACAGAATTTTGAACTGGCCAAGACTCGAATCTGGCATCCAGAAATTGAAACTACATTGTCCATATCAACAACAGATACTCAGAGATAACAGTAATGTTTTATATCTACTGTATATGAACTTGCATGGTAAGTCTACTATGAAATTTAATACTATTTAACCTATCCCAAGCCAAGAGGATTTCCATTAACCATTACTTTCACTTATGGTAGTTCTAATCAAGTATGACGAGCTCACTTCAAATCTAGCTACTGTATTATTTGGGATTGAATTCAAGGTTGTTAAAGATTAATAATGTGTGCTTATTCTTACACTTGTCAATAAACTAGTAATTAAAGGTTATATCTAATATGCTTTATTATGTTTTTGATAATACATTGATTTAAACTTTAAATTGATATGTTATCTTTGCTTGCCAACTTTTATATACAGTAGATATAGATCAACTTTAGTAAACCTTGGCTAATTTAGACCACATCATAGAGGTCTTAAATAGTCTAAGTGTGGAAAACCAACTACATAATATTTCCATGACTGTACAGTATAAGTAAAAGTAATATTTCAATTACTAATAGCTAAACATTTTAGAGGAAAAGTTTGACCACTTGTTTATTGAACATGAGTTGCATGAATCTTTGCCAAAAGTAATGAAGCTATATGCTAGCCATTCAAAAACTTGGCTAATATTTACAACTTACTATAGATTTACATTACATTTTTAAATGTACCGTATAGCTATTAAAAAAAAAATAACATGGCTAAAAGTATAACTATATACTGTACCTTCAATTTGACAGACTTATCATGAAGGGTAGTCATCTCCTTTTTAACATTTACAAGTTTGGTATAATAAATCTTGGTTTTATTGAGCTAGAAGTAAATAACAAGAAGCTATTAAAAATAAAATATAGCATTTACTGTGTTAAAAAAATTGTTTAAACATAAAGCCTTATAAACTGTATTATAACTTACTGTACCTTAAAGGTCAAATGTAACAGTTTTTTTTTTAAATATTTTAT
>PXIH01S0009904.1:1855-17235 GCA_003024985.2 Euperipatoides rowelli | reverse complement strand
TTTAATAATATTTATCAACAAAGTATGTTTTTCTACCAGCTCAATGATCCTTCTAGAGCAGAGAAAATTAATAATTAAAAGTTACCACATTTGAACAAAGTTTTGAATCACCAGTGGCAATTGAAGAGATCAAATTTTTCTTTTGGAACAATTTCACAAACCATCCCAGAAGTTTTTGTTCAGCAACCACCACAATATTTTTTATCTTCATTTTTATGGAATATTGTATAAAGAAGTCGACATGCGTGTTCAGCCCCAACGAAAAATATAGTGGAAAATCAATAAGCAAAATAACATACAGTACATCGTAAATGGCATCAAAATTTTGTACATAAAGAGAGCCAATTTTACTATTAGCATCCGCACAATGTTATGATTTCATGTTTTTTTAGTTAATATCCAATTCAATACCCATTTTAACATCATACATGCTTAAATGACTATGGCATAATGGGGTAATAAGCAAACTTTCCACCTTTGAGATACTAAAAGACAAAAAAAATATTAATTTTCTAGCTTTGGTGCAGACTTAAAAAATTCATTCTTAAAAGTTCTTAATATTTAATAGTGTTATGCTGTTACCTTTAGGCTAATAAATAAAAATGTGCCATTAATAATAAAATCATTCAAATGGCACTATAAAATTATGTAGCAAATCAGATTATATTAATTTAATCCTTAGACTGGTGTTGCCAATTTGTACTTACGAAAGCACTGAAAACGTCTACATAGCCAAGTCGTTAAAAATGTCAAGAGAAGCTTTATACACTATTTACTACAATGCCATTAAATCAATTCACAACTCTTATTCACTATATTTACACATGCTCCTGACTATTGGTCTTTTTATAGTTAATGTTATATTTGCAACCATTTTTCTGTATTTTTTTTCAAATAATTTTTTAAAGAAATATGAAAAATAATTAAAAGTTCAAAAGCATAAAAAAGGGCGACTCATCAGCAAATTTGAAAATCATGGATAATGCAAACACTTTACACACAATGCGTAAAAGTTGGAAGGAAGCCTATGTTCTCATTTTAAGGCATAAATATTATTGTCATAATTAAGCTAATTTTTAATCAATTTATCTAGTTTTTAACTGGCTAAGTAACACTATTACTGTACACTTATTTATATTTTTCGTCATTTTTTATAAAAAAAAAAAAAAAAATTTCACTTGCAGACCCTTATTATTTGGACCTAATTTAGGACAAATTTTGAAATCCAGTCTTTGAATTAAAAAAAAAAAAAAAAAACCTTACAAATTTTTGTCCAAACTGAATTATTTTTAAGAAAATTGTTCACACAGCATGTTACAGGTGCATAGAATTAATACATAAATAAAACACGTTCATTTCTAATATAGACATTTTAAAAAAATACATGAAAAAAAAAAAAAAACATTTAAAAAAAATGTATTAAATAAAGCGTAATTTCAAAATATTAATGCCACCAATATTTGTTTCACCTAAGGTTGCCATCATTTTATCCTGTTCTTGCAAGATCTGGTCTTCGGACATAGTGCTAAGGAATGAGGTATTTTCCATATGTATCTTCTCAACTTCAGTTCGCCCCAAAATATCCCCCAAGCCAGAACCATCAATCATACGACTCTTAGCACCTGATTGAAATATACAAATAAAATATATGAATAAAAGAATTGACAAATAGAATATAATAAAGATGAAGAAAAAAATAAAGTTACATTTTTAATTTCAAAAAGAAAAGGATTAGGTGTCGGAATAGGTCTTTGTAACAAGATGGAACTACAGGGACACTATTTATTGTTGAATAAACATCTCTGTTACAAACGAACTTTAGGGTTTGAAAGTTATGACCCATTTTATCCATGTGTGTAATGAATAAGGTATTCAATCAACATAAAATACTATAAATTGAATGGTTAATGTGTGTTAAATTATTGGATCAAAATAGATATTCAACATTAATAATTATATGTATTGTCAAATATGGTCGAAAAAACCCCAAATTCAATATAAATTATTACTGAACTAAATCATTATAATATCTAAAGAACATTAGTATTAATAAATTGAACACACTCCAAGATTATATTTTAACTCGTTTATTCTCTATAAACATTATTTTTCCAAATTTCTTTTTCATTAGATTTAGAGGAGAGATCCACCTTGATTGTAATGCCCCTCAAGAGTTACCCCAATATGTTCATTTATATCAATCAATTTCAATTATCACAGTTAATCTCAAAATTTGGCTTTTAGTACACATGTGTGCATTCCTATTGATTGGCTTTCATTTGATAACTTCAATATTAAATTCATCAACACCCCATGTGCTATAACACTCAAAAATCATATTCTCATAAACTATAAAAACCTCAATCAGAACAAAAACTACAATTCCCTAGTTAGCAATTCAACAATAAATACCACCAATATTTTATATAATTTACAGTTTATGTGCCTGTCCACTTACCAAAAGTAGTGATTTTGGTAGCTGGTTTATGGGCAAGCTCATCTACCTGCATGGCTTCATAAAACTCCGATTTGTTATCTCCACCTGCATTCATTCCAAAATCCTGTTTGGATTTGATAAAATGTTGTGAAAACAAGCTTCTTTTTTTTTCTTTTGTTCCAGATTCCTAAAATAAAAATAAAATATTCTAAAAGCACCCTTAGACTTGCAAATCCTAAGATAAGCAGGTAAAGATTTCAAATTGAAAAATATACTGAATCTCTTGACATGTGTATATTTTTAAACAAAACACACTAAATCACAAATTATTAATTTCAGTCCCATACATTTATATTTTTTTTTTTTATTAGAAAAAGGAAAAAATGGGGATACAAAATAACGAAAACAATTTTTATAATTAAACTTGATTATTTCTTCCAATACTTAGAATTAAAATAAAACTTGTTATGTATTAGTAAGGGATGCTTCATATAAGTGTGTTCACAGAAATGTGTGGCTTCTAGTAAATTTGACAAGTTGAGCTGGACTAACACAGTGACTATGCTACTGCAGTTTTGTTAAAAAAACACATTGTTAATTGAACTTACCGGTGACGGCAAGACATTTGTACGAGACAAGACCTCAGGAAAAGCTCGATCTGAAGATCGTGGAGATGCAACTGGTGACCGACTGACATCTCGTTCCTGAATTATGTAAAGGAAATATACGTTCATTAGACTCAAAATGTAAATATTTAACATATATTGTATTTTTATTTTTGACATAGTGTTTAGAATATTCAAAGTTTATAAAGTTGAAATTTTAATCAAGGGATTATTAATGAAGTAGCAAACTAAGGATTATTCTCATTAAAATGGCCAAATTCATATACATGCCACCTAAAATTCAAGGTTTATCCATCTGTTGCTGACAATATAATCTGATTTTTCCATTGATAAAAATGACTACATAAGAAAGGATTTAAAATATTTATATTACTTTTCTTCTTCTTAGATTATAATATTTTTTTTTTTACAATATTGTAATTATATTATAATATTGCAGTTATATTATTTTTTAGCTATCATACCATATTTAATACTAATTTGGCAATTTTCCTTTTACAAAAACAAAAGGAGTGTTTGGCTTAGGGATTTGAGGATTGTTGTGTTTCCTTTTGACTGCAGACACCCTCTCAGTGGATTTGATCTTCCATAATTAGAGATCTAAGGACAACCCACCCAGAGGAGCACCATTAGAAGCACATAACACTGTCAGATGAAAGGGAACCATCACCAGCCTCCACCTGACATGGGAGTATCAGGTGTCCTGAACGCCAATTCCGATACTTCAACTCAGACAGTTCTCTTCAGAGGGTGTATTCAGTGGTCGCACAGTACCAATCAGCTGCGTGTGTGGAGCAATCTTGACTATTATTAACTTTTTTTTTTCACATATCCTAACAAATAAATTATAAAATGACTTCAACAAAATTTTATCTGGCCCTTATTCAACTCTCATTCTTTTGAAAATGGGCAGGAAAAGGAGCAGCGCCAACAAAAATGACACGATTCCTACATTTCTAGAATACTTACCGTACAATAATCTCAAACATACTGTAACATGACACAGATTTTAACTCACAAGATTCAAGATTTTGAAAAAAAAATGTTAGAATCAATTTCCCCACCTCTTTAAATGCATTAAGAAAAGCTGCTTTTAGAATAGATATTTTTATAAAAATGCTTTTGTAGGATGTCATCATGGGTAAAATTATATTTCTATATGCCAATGCAAAAGATCAGAATTAACTTTTTTGTTTCTCATTGTTCTTATGGGAGAAAGGACTAGGAGGGGAAAATTGGACATTATATAAATTACAGTTTCATAGTTATCAGTTCCCAGATTCCTCATAAATGGATTATTATAAGTGACACCTTAACTGTAGGTGGTCAATTTATTATCATTTATTTGAAATTTCATTTTTATTTACAAAAAGCAATTACAGTAATATGTGAAAGAAGTGATTAAAGTGGTTTATCAATGATTTAAAAAAAAACATTTTTTAATTGATTTAATGTTTATTTTTACCTAAAAATATTAGTTTAATTAATCAAATTCAAATATTTTATCCAAAACATATAAACATTCGACAAGTTTGTACTACGTTTATAAAAAATAAAATATTGCCTATGACGCAAAATTGCCGTAGCCAAAGGATAAAATCTCGCTGGTTTTGGGCTGGAGAAAAATGCATATCTGGGATTCAGACACTAGTTTAACTTCATTATGTTACTGTTTTGAAGGAAAAAAAAAAAAAACAGAGAAAAAGTTACTTTCTTCACAACAATATAAAATCCATAAAATTTTGAAATAATTCTTAGGATTGAAGTTGAAATCAATTTTAGGTAAAAAAAACAAAAAAACTCCTTATACCGGAAAGCTTTTGTACGTTATTAACTTTATGCAATAATCAAATTGTTAACTACTGTATTATTTCCAAAGTTTTTAATAATATTTCTTGAACATTCTTAGAGATATTTTTAACACAAATAAAAACTGTTAAAGGTTTATTTTCAGCCTCCTTGTGTTTGTTTTGAGTTGCCTTTATAAAAACAACTAACTACAAAAAAAAAAAAAAAGCAGGCTTCTGAAACACTGATCTACATTCTGATTGGTCTGTGAAGGAAAGTTGGAAACGGCATCTAGTCTGACCCACTTACTGGAATCCACGCAAGATTTTTCTGGCAAATTTATAGACGTGCCGTCACTTGCCAGTTTGATATTTTGATACATATTGGTATAAAAGTCGAATTTTGATGCATTTATGGACTAAATATAACAAATTGACTAATTAAACAAACATTTTTTTTTTACAAAAATACACATAAATCAATGAAGTTGAAATAGACATTCATATACCACTTTAAGCTAAGCAAAAAAATATAATTAGCCATTTGGCTAATTATTGTGACAAATTTTAGAAAAAATATGATGTTTATAGCCAATAAATTTTAATCCTGAAATTCACATTATTAAAGTAGTATTTAAAATACATAAATAACATTTTGGCTAATTATGCTGAGCCAAAAAGTAGCAAAATCTTAGATTTAGTAGCATTTGGCTAATGTTCTAGTGGCAACTTAAACCCTGGCAAAGGTAAAAAAAATATCAAAATAAAAATATAAGGAACAAGGAAACCTGTCACTCAGGTTATTATAAAAATAATAATAAACTGCTAATAAATGAAAAATGACTAAAGCAAGGTAGTAGAAATTTAAATAACGCAAAGTAACATTAACAGAAAAAAATGGAAATTTAAAATATATTGAAAATAAAATCACCGATGAGAATAATAAAGCATATCACAGTTTCAAATTTATAAAATATTGATTGAATTTGAACAATCAATGTATAGGCTATGGTACAATATTTGCTTTTTTAGATGAAATTAATTTCTAAATCTCGACATTTATTTGTTGACTAAAAAAAAATCAGCATTATGACATCATAACAAGATGGGGTCGGTGTTTTCCTTCATTCATAATCATATCTGCTTTGCTTTTTCTTTTAAAATAATTAGGTTTGTGGGGTTAAATATTTAAATAAATAATTCCACATTTGAAGAATAGTGCCTTATTGAAAATACAGCACACTCTTAAAGATTTCTGAAATACAAAGAATATAATGAATGACTGTGCAAGAACATGCGATGTTTCTATACAAAATTTACTAACGTTTTATCATATATTAAAATTAAACATTTTCATGTTTGATTAAAAATGAGTAAACAATCGAAAAGGATGTAAATCAACATACTATATTTAATTTTGCTCATCAAATGAAGCAAATGGTGTCGAGACTTAGAAATATAACATTCTCCCTATACTAAAAAACACCATTCATGCAAAATATTACAAATGTAAAACTTTACACATTACTATTTTTGATTGCATATTGTACTCACAATAATTCTTGATAGTACAGCTGTTATATGGTAATCACAATCTGGAAGAAATAAAAACGAACGTTTAAATACTACAAGAAAAAAATGATTTTTCTAAAGAAATGTAGTACAGTATAATAAAAAAAACTTTCAAGATGAATTTGCCACGTATTTTTTTTTTTGTCTGAGAAATATGTTTTTTATATAAAGTATATTTATTAGTTGTCTAGCCAGTAAATTAGATTTAGTGATTACAATTTAGCTATTTAAGCAATATTGCGCTTTAAATATGCTCATTTGTTAACTTTGATTACCCTATATTGAAAACTTTGTGTGTTATGGATTATCAGGTTTTCAATAGAGCAACTTTATGAGAAAAAGAAAATATATAATAAAAATTACAATGAAATTTTTTGAAAATTTACTTATTTTTAAAGGCAATTGTTCAGGGCTCAAATGAGTAATTTTATACTAGAAGAAAAGACATACTTATAAGTAACTAGAAGCAAACTGATCATTACTAGAGCAATTTCTTTTCTTTCAAATTACTTGTATTTTGACTATTTATTTTTAACTCTTGTGCTTAAAACATTGTGATCCAAGAATGCATATTACTACTTGAAATACTGAGTGATATTGAAATATTTGTTTAATATAAATTATTATAGACGAATTTATTAATGAACAAATTCAGTTTAAGCCGTTTGCTCTTATTTTGAAAATAATATCCGCAAAGTTTACTACTACTACAAAAAATCTCAATAATATGAGCATAAATCAAATTGATATAATTTTGTTAATGCATGTTAAATATCAGCAATGGTAATCCAATGATGCTCAGTAGAAACAATCACACATTAAGTTTTAATTAATATTCAAAATTTGAACACAAGTCAATTTATACAATATGACTTACTCATGGTTAAGTTACGAGGCATCAGCACAAAGAATTCACCACAAAGGTTATTTGCATGACATTAATCACAAAGATAATTAACATCATTAAGTAATCCACTAATTACTCACAAAGATTATATTTCTATCTTTACTGGTATAGGCCCTATTAATCCGCTGCATCATTATTTATTCTACTACTCCATACATGCAGCTATCGGCAGCCATGACACAAAGTAAAAAATCTGCCATGAAGAATACCCACAATGCCCTAAAAATTTCTCGTTTTAGTCACATGCTCTTGTGAAAGAACTTATTTTACACAATTCCTGTTTTATCTGTATCTCAACTTAAGCCATCTAAAATCTAAAAGACCTCTTATTATAATCACTTTTAATTGCTTCCTAATGATTCAATCACATTAACATTTACAAATGATCGTACATGTCATTACATGACAATTTATTCACATTATATATCAAATTGTAAAACTGTAATAATTGGTATATGCATTTTTGCCATCATTGTAATCAGGGCAATGGAGTCGGAGTTCAGGAGGAATTTCTGATCAATGGAGTCGAAAAAAAATGCACTGACTCAGAGTCCATGTTTAAATTTTATAGAAATAAAAAATTGTGAGGTGGTCCATTGCCACAATAGACAGTAAACAAACAAAGCTAACTACACACAATAAGTTAGAATGGCAACCACAGAGCACCAAATGACAATTTATTAAATTTGTAGTTTTCTCTGTAGTATTTCTGCTTTTAGTAGGTACAAATTTTGTTTCATTTGAATTTTGACTCAAATGTTGCATAATTTCTTTATATCTTTTTTCTCATTTTTATTAGACACCATAGAATGTCTTAATATTTAATTTTGTCAGAGTCAAACTATTAAAATTTTCAGGAGTTGGAGTCAAATGTTTTTTTTTACCGTTCGCAGCCATGGTTGTACTAAATTAGACATGATCCTTTTGCTATGCACTTAGGCCAATAAATTACTACTGTTGGACACAAGGCGATAGGTCAAAATCTACCAATGCTGGATCTTCATAAGAGATTTCACAAGGGAGTTGCCATAGTGTAAGTGTTCAGGACTCTTTATCATAGTACATTGGCTACAAAATAAAGAAATGATGTTTCTTTCTTCAACAAAAGCATAATACCAATGCTAAAGGCATGAAACATCAAACTTTGCCTTTCTTCTTTACTTTTGACTATGGCTACTATTTTAAAAATCTCCGAGCTCGATCTCCGAGAAATTGTACACGTCACGAAGAACTAACAATATAAACAGAGAAGACAGAGTCCGAAATACGCTAACAGAGAAATAAAAGATGGGAACGAAAGGAGAAAAATTGTACAGTAAAAAAAAAAAGCTGTTAAAAGTCTAAATTTTGCTAAACTATCACCTGAAGGTGCTTTTAAAGGTCTACTGTCAGACAGAAAAAAAAAAAAAAAGACTGTGACAGTATTCGTACATGTGTTGTCTATCTGTGCAGACGGCAGCTATTGTTATCTCATTGGAAACAATTCATTTTTCAGCATTTAAAAAATAGTCATCGCCATTGTAAAAGATTTTGTATAGTCAAAATAAGAAAATTATGGAGGAAGTAGCCTACTGCCTAGAAATAATAGACCAGTTACATCATATTTGACACACGTTACACGCAAATTTCAATAAATTTTATTTTCCTCCATTTTGGATTTTGATTGTGTTGTACAAGGTGTTGTGGGTANTTCAATGAATTGTGGGTACTTCTCCCAAGTTCTCCGAATCCCGATGTTTTTTCTCGGAGAAGTCAGAGACTTCTCTGATAGTTCTCTGAGTTCATCAGAGATTATTAAAATACGCAATAGAGAATCTTCGATTTTTTAAAAAAAAATACTTCTCCAGATTCAGAGCTTCTCTTATAGTTCTCCGAGAACTCGAAGATTTTTAAAAAACACAGCCTATGTCACAGCCATTTTTTTTTAAAGATAGGTTAATTTGAAATATCTGAGCATTGTCTTTATTTCTTACTGTATATGCTATAATCAACATGTTAATCACTTTCCGGCCAGTTCAACATATCAAAAACTTGTGCAAGTTTTTGTTAGCTTTCTTTTGAATCAACATCACCATATCTTTACTGAAGCATTTCCGAGATAGTTTCATTAAGTTCAGCTCTTTTCTTTTCTAGTATCTCCAAACTATCATTTTCACATTTTAATCTAAGGCTTCATCTGATTTAGAGGCATACATGCTATTTTATATTTACTATTAGTTTTGGTTTTGAATTTGTGAGTCTAGGGGCGCCACCATCCTTAAGTCTAGCCATTCCATGTTCAGCAATTGTGATAGCTTGGATTAGATCAGATAGACTACAGACAAATTATCTTTCTGGAATGCTAGGGAAAGTGATTCCAGTTAAGATATTAAATCAGGTTAAAATTGAAAGGTGTAATAAATATTTATAGTTCTTTTTTTTGCCCGATGATCACGATATAACAGTATCTTTCCTTGTGTGAAACACCTTGCCTTAAGTGCCTGGGAAATTCCTGTAGAAATTAAATGTGCCATCTAAAATGTCCTGGAAATATCTCTGAAATGCATTTTTTACTGTATATGCTAACAAGGGGAAACACACAATGAAATGCTACCAGACATGGTATATCTTTAGCCTTTTAACCCGACCAAAGTTAACAGCAGCAATATCAACACCTGCTCCAAAACAAACATTTCTTCAATAATTTCCAAATAGTATGCTTAGTTGGGATTCTAGTGTGACAGTAAACATTAGGAGCATCTGCTCACTTGAGATAATGAATTCCAATAAAACTTAATAATGGTGTCCCTTCCACTTCACTATTAACACAAGGTTGCATTAGTTTTTTTTTTTTTTTTATATTTCTACTGTAACATTTGTACTCATTCCATTTAATATATTTATTTATTAATTTTAATAAGTTACAGTACGGAACCTACAAAATGGCAGACTTTTTTTATGCTTGTAAAAAATTGGATTTTTATAAAAGCATAAAAAGTGGCAGGACAAAGAAATGGCTGATATAATCAAGACAGTTCGACAATGGGTTTAGTATTTTTAATTAGTATGGTACTGTTGTATGAAAAAGCAAAACTTTTACTTACTATCAAGGGCCTCCTCAGGATCTTCAGCATTCCCGGAGTAAGCTTTCTTTGCTTTGACACCATCGTCACCAGAAAAACCAAATCTTACTTTATGAGTTCGATTGGAACCAACATCTACAAATAGAAATTACAACAGGATAGTTTAAAAAAAAACAGTGAGTTTATTCAAATGAATAATAAAGTTACTAGTCGGTAAAGTGGGTTTATTTTGCTCTTTGTTTTTCATTTTTCCAATTATTTGATGAAAATTTCATGACATAGGGTCGCTTAAATTGATTATTTTGGTACAATAAACATTATATTTTGTCAAATTTCATATTTTATTTAAAATTGAATGGAGATTTTTTAAACATGGAATCATCCCAAAATCGATTTCCCAAGCCATTTTGACTATTTACCCACCATTTCCCACCTAAAATAGGACCAACATGCATAGGAAAAAAATTGGGCAAGCTGGGGGTGGGGAAGTGAGTTTTTGCTACATGACTGGAAAAATTTTCAAAATCTAATAAGTTATATACTGGATATTCACAAGTCCAGAAACTAGTGGCTAATAAGGCATTTTGGAAAGTATATAGCAGCACCTGTTTAAAAATAACAACATATTATCCTTTGTCTATTACCTTAATGAATATAATTGATACAAATGACTGCAACTGCAACCTAATAAGTTTCTGGCCCTGTCATAATGTACAGTATGTAACCAGGAGTGAGATTCACGAATTTAGTGCCCCAGGGCACAAAATTTTTGGGTATGAACCCCCCTCCCTCAAATTTATAGCTGCCTACTGCATTATAAATGGATTTCATAATATTGCAGCCTACCACAGAACTTATTTAAAATACCACAGAAATTTTTAAAACTAAAAAAAAAAATTTTAATATTAACCAATTATAACAAACTTTCTTCAGAGATACACCATACTTAGGCAAAGGAGAAAAATAGACTTATAAATTGGCATAATAAATTGTGAGATGGATTCAAAACTACAACATTTATTTATTTATTTACAGAAATTTCATAATTTTAAAGCTAGATTTTAAAATTGATTTCTTTTGTGCTTTTTGTTAATCCTTTTATATTATTTGGGTAGACTGCTAATGGCCGAATTTCTTTGATTTATTATTGTAAATTATAAATTTTTATTCTGTTTGAAATTTGTCATAATGTTTGCTGACTTTTTTTTTTCAAACAACATACTTCAATAATGCAATACAATTTGTTTTCCAGGCTATACTAATGTTACAATTGCCAATACCAAATTCTTTGGATATTTTTTTTTTCAGATTTGCCTTTATCTTGTCTTTTTAAAACAGGGAGTTTTGTGATTATAGTGCTAAACATCTCTTAGCAAGTTGTGTGTGTATGTGAGAGATACACTAAATTTTGTTTGCAGGATTTTTTTTCCACTTGATCAAGTGCCAGATAAAAGCTTTACCAGTATAGCCTATACTGCATGTATAGTATAAATATATACTGCAAACTGTATATATTGTACATAATATAATATATATACAGTAAACTGTATACACAGTGTATATAATATATTCTATTTTTAATGAAATGAATCATTCACTGACTTTCTTGACACCGATAAATGTCACACCTCCACCATGTGATATAATTTTTCATGAACGTCATAGGTGCATATAATCTTATTCTGCTAAACCTAAAAAAAATATAAAGTCACTATTTTGGACTTTCAAATGGGAGTTGGCTCTAGGAGTCTATGGGATTTCACACCCTAATTTCTCTAGCCAGTCTAACACTGCCAACAAATTTAGAAGATAATGGCGGAAATAAAAAAAAAAATAAATCATAAAACATTAAGAAATTCAAATTTTCTAACTAAGTAAAAAAAGTGACCAATTCGTGGTTTTCAGAAGTAGTCAATAAGTGGGTGAGAAAAAAAAGTGGCCCAGTGGACACACTGTGTTCACAAAAACTATGATTTGATTTAAATCACATCATTTTTTTCTTCAAAGGATATAGGCTATCCCTTTTTAGCATAGATTACACAAATCCAAATTATCAGTAGACAAAGATTTGAGGGGAGAGAGTGATGCCAAGTTGAACACAATCTAAACTTTGTGACTGTTTTTTGCTATGCTAAAAAATGTTGGTCACCACCACACAAGAACTTATGAGGGGGGGAGGGGGGTAAAACAAAACTAATTAATAAACTATGAGTGCATTTCCGTATTCCCAACCCAAACAACCTGATTTATTACCCTTTAGCTGAACAATATCCTTTTCAGCAGGTTTAGTGTCAACTTTGATGACTTTAGCAGAAGGTTTGGCTTCACTAGATATAAAACGTTGCTGGAAGTCAAAAAGATCATCCTCATCTTCATCTCGTTTGGGACGGCGGAACATTACCAAAAACTTGGTAACTTAATCTGAATAGAAAAAAAAAAAACTTTGAATTAAAAAAAATTATTTGTAATTTATATCTCTGTATAGTTGTCAGTTTTTTTAAGAATAAGGGTTTGAAATGAACTTAACTCTAATACTGTAACACTAATAAATAGTTTCATAATAGCATAAGTGTTTTTAAGTCAATACTTACTGCATATGATTAAGAAATTTTAATCAAGTACGCTATATTTTAGAGTGTGCAAGCAAGCCAACCATAAGTTGCATACAAGTGTTTATCTGAGTAATACTGTATATCATATGTTGCATTTTTTTTTTTAAGGATCTAGATCAGTTGTTCCCAATCTGTGGTCCTCGGAGCATTATCAGGTGATGCCTGGCACAATAGCTGTATTATCAATTTTAAAAAATATCCTTCATTTTTAGTTTGGCAACTAATCAATAATTTGTGTAATTGAATATAGGCATATTCTTTCTAAAACAATTGATTATGGCATTGTGACATTACATAAAAGCTGGTGCTCCTAACCAAAAAAAAAATAAGCTCATCAAAATATATTACCTATTCGTGTGAGCTGGTGTTCCGAAACTTACAGTATATGTACCGGTAATTGGAAAAGTGGTCTCACATGTCAAAATGATGGGAACCACTGATCTAGGAAAAGCTACTGTTAATTTTCCCCCCCCCCCCCCCCCAATAAATTTTTTTAAAAACTGATATCACGAATGGGTCTGAAATTTAATTATTTGCTTACAGAAAAACTAAAGTGAATGTCATTATCTGTTTGCTAGTCAAATTAACTTTAAAAAAAATGTAATCAATTTAAGAAATTATACATCGATAAGAAGATTAATATTTTATTTAGTCTCAAAAATGTATAACATGGTGATTTAAGTTAAAATATAATTAATCATTCAGAATGATTTTATTTTATTTATTAAATCAAGCATGAAGTAAATTTTTTTAAGTCATACTAAATAATTATTTTGTAGACTAAATATATTTTTATTTTAGGTAACAATCAAGATTATTCCCACCACCCCTTCGCACACATTTCCCTACATGGATAGTAAATATTTTTCTATTAGCCTCTGCTTTGTTTTTGACATCTGGAAATATTTTCCATAGGGAATTAATTAATAAAACAGAGAATTCATTTTATTTCACAATTATTATTTTGATTTGTATAATTCATAGGGAAAGACATATCTTTCAGGGACAACCTCGCTGGACTATAGTCTGTTGTTGTCCGTCATGTTTGTATTTGTACAATAGCTACACCAATATTATTTACGCAATATTTTTTTTTTCTCATCGAAATTAACTTACTTTATGAAAAAAAAAAATGCCAGTCCCTTAGTTTTTAACTACCGGTAGCGGTATTTATTCTAATTTACAAATTTTTCTTTTAAGGGCAATTTGGAATAAGTTGATGATCAATGGATCTCAATTTTAATCATTTGGGAAACCATCTGTTCTTACATCATGCATAATAATGATCATGTATAGACAATATTTTGAGTATTTTTCAAGAAACAAATTAGTTCTCTAAATAAGGTTTCCTAGCAATGCCCTAGAACTATCTCTAAAATGCTATGGCCCACTGATTGATCCATAATCATAAAATTACACCTCTAAATTCAGATTTGTTTTTAATATACAGTATATTTAGCCTACAGTAAAAAAGCTTTAAGATTCCTCAACACATAACCCAGATTGTTTTATTTTAATTCTAAAAGTTATGAATTAAGTTAAAAATATTAAAATTGTCAGAAGAAAAGCAAGACCATAACAATATGCCAAAGGTTAAGTAAGAGGGAGGTCAACTTTGGCCATGCTACACCTCCCCCCTTTCCCAATTCTCTTTAAAATTTTACACATCCCATGTAAACTAACAATTGACAACTCTACTGTCTACAGGTATATAAATTGTAGAAACATAGTTAAGCATATCTTAAAAAGTTAGCAAATAGGGAGCAGATACAACATAATCAGGCAATTATAGCCTACTGTGAGATTGTTTCAATGTTCTGATTTAAGTCTTCTTATTAATTAAGACATTGGTTTTAAAGGGATAATCAGACTGCACATTAATCCAGCATAAAAAATTTTAAATTAAATTTTTTTTTTTTTTAAAAAAAAAAACCTAATTACTTTAAAAAGCTCCTTTGATAATTGCTTATCTAACCAATTATCCCTACTAAGTATTTTCTAAACTTTATTGTATTTTTCTTCTGTTAACTTTCTTTTATTTACTTTATTGCCACACGAGATCTAGAATAGCACACTTTGATTAAGAAGCTCCATTATATCTGAAATGCAAAATGTATAAAACACCAAATGATTTACTTAATCTATAGTGTCAATAGTATTAACCTTCACTTTATTAACATTAAACAAACATTTTTATTTATTAAAACAATATTAAGAATCATTTTAAGAAATATAGTTATTTATTTTTGCAGTGTGATTGGAAAAAAAAATACAAAAGTTTGGTAAAAAGCACTGAGCTCAGTGGTGAAAAGTCAAAGATAAATTGCTTTTGAATTGTGTGTTGTCTCTAAATACTAAAAAAATCTTGCATCTTACT